>RHDR01000285.1:0-38427 GCA_009806295.1 Davidsoniella neocaledoniae
AAAAATATTGAAAAGCAAGTCAGTTAAACTCATGTTCATTCTGGAATGAAAGAATATTCTACTAATTCTAATAACTACAAAAACCTGGGTACCGATCCCTAAAAAATTGAATTCCTCTCCGATTTCCCACAAAGGCCGATTGACACCAGATGTTCCCCGTACTGAGATTCTTGCCTCAGATCAAGTTGGAACCCCAATAAAAAACAAAAAAAATCCCAAAACCTGCCAGACGATGGCCCCGATAAGACAAAGGAAAGAGAAAAAAAGAAGAAAAAGAAGAAAAATTACTAAAGTAAGAGGATAAAAGAATGATCGAAGAAAAGAAAAAAAATAGACATACATAACATAGCCACATGTTGCGAAAAAAGAGTCATACCAAACTTTTCGAGGCTTATGAGGTAGGCGTTTCGATATGATTAGGAAGATGTCAAGATTCTTGGAGTCATATTGTCCACATAAAAGTGGCAATAGACCACATGCTCAACGTTGGTGTGGTGGTTGTGGTGTAACGTTGAACATGAAAGATGATAGACAAATTCTTCTATCAAACTAATCAATAGCATCTTAGATAGAGGGAGTAACATTTTTGTAACGTTGTTCCCGAATCCACTCAACAATCTCAAAGGTAAATCTTCTGGCAGTGGTTTCATCCAAAGCCTCATTCTCTACGACTCGGATGACCATAACGTTTGGCCTCACGATTTCGAAGCCGCCTTTGGTCTCAAGCTCCCTTTCAGGCACAATGCGGACATTCACTGTGAGATCGGGCCCGATTGTACCACGCCACATGGTCGCCACCCACTGGAAATGGTCCATTGGCGCATATGAATCAGTGACGGGTATTTGTAGTCCATGTCGAACGGCAAGCTTCACTCGGTAACCTCCTGCCACAAGAGCCACGGGAACTTTGGAAGCACCGCCAACGGAGTTTCGCTTCGATGAGGATGCTGATATGGCTGAAGACTCCCGGCTAGAGGATGGGCCTCCGTTGACGTCCTGCCGAGGCTGAGCTGGTTCGTCACCCTCGACCGAGGTTGTAATGTGGTTGATGATTTCTTTTGAGTGGTCATGCCACTTTCCTACGTTCAAGAGATAGTTGCGGAATGAATCTTCTGGTTGTGGTGTAGAATTGTCAACGTCTTTCATAGAGACGTCATCTTCTTCTGATACCGAAGATTTATCCGACCAGATACGAAGCGAAACATCTCGTGCATCTTCCAATGCCTTTTGGAGAACAGAACTGACTTCGTCGAGAACCTCCTGGTTGGTATCGCCATCAACAGCAATAAAGGCTCCGCGTGTGCTTCTTTGACCACTGACCGGAGCGGTGACTTTATATGCGGGGCTGATTCGCTCGAGCATCGTGAGCTTCTCCATGATAGGGATGTTGTTGATCATACCTTCAACACTTGTGGGCACGCTTGCTGAGTGTGGTCCAGCAGTGTATGGGCCCGCAGTGGATGGGCCTGCACTGGATGCTTCACCAACTATTGGCATACCCATAGTAACCTCGGAAGGCAGCTGGGTTTTTAGCGGGGGTAGCCTGAGAGACTCGTCAAAACGAGGACGGTGGTTGGGGTGAGGCATCGGGTTTGATGAGGTTGATGGTTCAGAAAACGACTGAAGATGCCGTCTTGGTGGACCCGGCGCGGGAGGTTGGACATGACCCATTGGGCGAGGGTTGATAGCTGAAGAAGGCTCTGGGTATGGTAGAAGGGCACCCCGGTGAATGTGCGAGTTGGGGTGTGCTGAGTGAGGAACTCTCGGATCAGAAACAGTAACAAAGTTAGAGGGTGGTGGATACCGCATCATGCCAGACGCTTCAGGTGGTGCGTAGCTGTATGAATGGCTGGATGGGTGAGCCGATTGTGAGCCGCTCACTGCAGTATACGCGCCACTGTCGTGCGTACGACGGCGCTTAGCATTTGTTGAAGATCTCTCAGGAGAATGCATGTTATGTTCTTCTTCATCGTAGTAGCCTGAACGGCTACCGTTGGAAAGAGAAGCGATATGACGAGGTCTGTCCGGGATAGTCCGGGGCTCCTCCATGGAGCTGTGTACCATGATGCTGGCGGAGGTCATAGGGTTGTTATTTGCCATCTGGTAAGGTGCTTGGGGGGTGTGTGGTGTAGTCATTAACCGCCCGCCGCACTTGGGGCATCGGCCGGAGGCTTCTTCCAGAACGGAACGGGCGCCTGGTCGGCCACCTCGACGAGGTTGGTACCGGTAGTCGGGGTATTGCTGTTGATGACGGAGTTTCTCTTCCTCGGCAAGACCCTTCCACTGCTCGCGGATTTCCTCTGATTCTTCCTTCCACTGGACTCCGATGATTTTGGATATTTCAGGGTTCGCAAGCCCAGGATTGCGTGCTGTGACATCTTGCTGGTGGTGTTGGCGATACAAGATAAAGGCTATATGATGTTAGTGTTGTTGTGGCACGTTAGGGTATAAGAAGTAACGAGTTGATGTTCTCAGAAGATGACTTACCATTGCGAGGTCGTGGAACCTTGGGAGTTGGTGTGCAGATACATAGATAGTCTTTAGCAGCTGGAGGTACAGTATGGCCTATAGTCTGTGGCTGGTGAAGGTTGAGACTGAGGTTAACCATGTTGGCATAGTTGCGACTGGCATTGACGTTGGGGGCGGCCATGTTGGTGGGAGGGTATGGGATATTATCACCACTATAGGAGGAGTGTGAGCGATCGTCAACCGAAGTCCGCCTTGTCTGGTGGTCGACAGGAGGGTAAGGCGAGTGTTCAGGCGAAGCGTATTGCTGTGAGTGCAAGTGTTGATGTCGCGGAGGGCCAGCAGGAGGGAAAGGCGCCGCTGATCGTCTTTCAGGAGTGCCCTCTCTTTTGGGACGGCGATCCATAGGCGATTGGGGTTTATATAGACAAAATCAAGAGAGGCAGAGTGAAGGCGAGAAAGGGGGGGGAAAGAGAGGAAGGGCAGAAAAGAAGAGGAGCAAGAAAGAGAGGTCTAGATGGATAGATATACTCTCTGGAAACGATGATGGCGCGGGTTTAAGAAATAAATGTTGAAGGCAAAGTGAGCGAGTGCGAACAAAAAGTCGGATGAGAAAGGTTTCGTAGGCAAGGGTACCGAATCCGGAAGTCAGAAGCAGACAACGGGGACTAGGCAAGTTTATTTATGTCTTGCAAGAGGGAGGATTAAGTTCTTTGTTTCGAGAAACAACGAACAAAGAAGTCATAGGCAATCAGCGACAGCGCAGATAATATAAGAACAAGAAGGAAGCGATGCTAACGGTAAGTAGACGATACTGTTGTAGAAAGTAGTAGTGAGAGGGACTAGATACTAGTAGGTTGGCTAGCACAGCCCTTGTTGGCGGTCCTTTATACAACTATCTTCTCTCGTGGGCGTTGGCTGACGTCTTGAAGAACCAGTTCTTTTGGTGGCCAGCGAATGGATCGTAGGAAGACAAAGACCTTCCTTAAAGCGGATTGACGAGGATCTCTAGGGCAGCACGAAAACGCTGTTTCCAAAGAAAGTAGTCTGCTGACTCCAAGCTAGTGGTCTGGCTAGTATTGTATTGCTACTGAGTGATGAAGTACCGGCGGTATAGTAAGCTATGATGAAAACAATGAGGCGACAAGTTTGAAGTTGGGCTAGCAATAGGGCACGCCACCAAGCTACAGTTAGAGGGCCAGGCCCGGTGGTAGCGGCGCGTTCGCACTATCGGGAGCGGGAGGCGACGGTGTGTGACTTTGTTGTTGTGGAAGCAGCAGAAGGCGTCTCCCAGCACTCTTGGACTTTTCTAGCGCTACTAGTCGGTGCAGTATGGACGGTAGCAGAAAGCGGCTCTCTAGTTAAGGGAGAGGGCGTGCTTTTGCTTTTGCTTTTGCTGTTCCTAGTTTTTTGTGTTTTATTCCTTTTTGGCCCGCGTGTCTTGAAGGGCGAACGGACAGACAGGGCGAGAAAAGCTCTGTTTTGAGTATGGCTGTAGCAACAGATAATATATCACGTAGGACTACGGCGTTTACAAGACCTAGATCTTTCACTAGCAATTGCTGTTATAGCTATGGTGGCGTCTGGGTTTTTTTTCCTCTTAAAAAGGGTTGTTGATAGACGGTGGCGTGTGACGGATAGATACAGCTAAAAACAGAAAAAAAAATAATGTACGTGATATGTCTCTCCTCGTGTTTTTTGATAGTTTTTCGTAGAGCCTTCCGTAGGAGCTTCTCCCAAAGAGGCCGTGTTGACCGTAGTTGTACAGATACAGATACAGCACGGCAGGCTTGTTCACACTGGAACAAACAGAAGATGGCGCAAGTTCAGTTCGTTTGTGCAGCGCCCGGCAGATCTAAGTTAAAGCAGATGGATAAACGTCAAGGAGTAGCGGGTAGATGACGGGAGGCTGCTAGATAGACAGAAAGCGGCGTGCTGACTGCAAGCACATTAACTCACCCACTCACACGGCAAAAGAAAAGACGAAGCAAGGATTTGTGGTGCCACACATACAATGTTTCTATAGCGGTGATACGAGTGGATGCAGCTCTGCAAAGAGATGTTCGAGGGCGTATTAGGCCGACTAGGGTGGACGAAGCAGACAGCCGAGCCGGCGAGATCTGGTCCACTAACAATGACGAAATAATGAAAATAAATAATAGAATAAAAGACGACAGTAGCAGAATCGGCAGAAAATAGCCCAAAGCGAGCGAGTAAAAGCCCGGCGGCGTGAGAACAAATCGAATCTAGCCGGTGCTATTGTGCAGTAATGAAAGGGGATAAAATGAAAAGGAAGAAAAAGGGAAGGAAAAACAGTGTTGCGCGGGCCTACGAAAATGAAAACAAGAGGCAGTTCGCCCAGAGATCCAGATTCGACAAAGGAAGGAACTAGTCGAATATGGATATGGACTTGCGTTGACTGAAGACGAGAAAGGCAATAGCCAACTTGGAACTGGTTTCCCACGGAAGCAACGAATAGAAGCCGAGCCAGCACCACAACAGGCAATGACGGAAAAGGGAAAACCAAGCAGATAGTTATGGGCGAGACCAGAAATTAGAGCATAGAGCACAGACTGGAGGCACCAAGACGAAGAATAGTTAGGTAGCCGTAAAGACGGCGGGCAACATCTATCTTGTGGGAGACTAGTCACTCAGGCTTCTCAAATGCACACGGCCGCCCCACGAGAAAACGGAGGCAGACAAGGCAACACGCAAAGACTCTGGGCCCGGGCAGATCTTACAGCGGCGGAAGACACAAACAGGAACAGGGCCAGGCGGTAGAGTCGTACACGACCAGAGGAATTCGTCTCTTTTTTGGGAGTCAGACGGGATTTGCTTGGGATGGGAGCTGGAACTTGGAGAGTGGAGAGACGAGATACAACTCTTGCAACTCTAGATGGAGGGATGGGCGGAAAAATAAGGACGAGAGAGACTTGTCGATAAATTCCCGTGTTTATCTAATTGGTGCTACAGGGCCACAGAGCAAGACCCGGTAGTAACGACTTAGCAGCTAAAAGTACCGGGCTTGCTGCAACTCTACTACATATACATGCAGTCGATGGCAAAGGGAAATCAGTACCAGACGGCTAGACGGGGACGAAGACGAGGAGGGGATAGTGTGATATTCGGGAGACAGATATAGGAATGAGGTCAGAAGTCAATCAGTGGTAGCATGAAACGAGGAGCTAAGGAAGATCTGGACAATGGGCCCAGAGAGTCGGCCGGTAAGAAAGCTAGCTGATGGATGCTCGGCTGACTTGAGAGATTTGTATGCGCGGTTATCACAACTGACATCTGGTCGCTTTTCTAGAAATAGACATGTGTGACAGTCAAAAGCAAGCCATATGATAGACTTCTACCACAGGGGAGGCTGTAATATATCTATGTAGCTGTAGTACGCACAACAGGAAAAAAATAAATGTATTCACACCGCTGTTATGACACGCAATTTGAGGAATATTCAAGGTAGTAGCAACAAAGCAGCCTAAGTTAACAATGGTGGTATCGGTGGTAATGGCAAGGGCAGGATGTGCTATCAGTCTACAGTCTACGCAAGGAACTTGTAAGCACCTAGTCAAAGAAAATACTAAATACAAAATGCACAACAAAGGGCACACCAGCAAAGCAAAGACCAAGAACGCGAAGAGAGAAAGAACAAAAGAACGAGGAAAAAAACAGGGAAATGGCGGCGAGTCTGACACACGCAGCAGCAAAACAGTGGCGGAAGACTTGACGAAGGAACAGGCGAGTGTCTCTGTTCGTTTTTATCCCTTTTTTTTTTTTTGTTCACTCCTTGTTGTTGGGACTAGACCTGGATGAAGGGCAGAAAGCTTAATAGCAAAGAACGAATGAGAACCTAAGTGCTAGGGCAGGGCTACTACATAGGTACATATTCACAATGTACACATGTAGTAAAGGTATTGTACTTGGAATGGAGCTTAGGAGGGGGGGGGGGGTGTGTTGGTGGTTTGTTTAGACGTGGTAAATATGGATCAATAAAGACTTTGTCTTGTGATATCGGATTGCGCTCTGACTCCCTGGGTTCTCTCATATGTGTGTAGAATGTGTGTAGAACAAGTAGCTGCGCTATCAGAAAGTGAAGAGATGTATAGTGATGCCCTTGGATTTCAGGTACGAGACACATATGGCCTATTGTAACATGAAGAGCTATCAAGAGTGTAACCGATGTAGCTATTAAGACAAGAAAACGCCACTTTACAACGAATTGAATTCTTATTTTCTGGTATACATTTTTGCAGCAAGATAATAATTGTATCTTGTGTACCCGTTGCTGACTTTGTATTTTATTTTATTCTTATTTTGGGTAAGCAATAGCGCGATATGGAAAGGCAAGGAAAAAGAAAAAAGTAACCAAGGCCGGAAATAAATTACTTTCCCTTGGTTTTGCTGGACTCACTAATACGCAATAGTGGTCAAGTGCCTTTTTCATTCTCAGTATTTTTTAGTCGTATACTTGGAGAACTGCTGGTAAACGGATCAAAAATAAGCAATTAACCCGGGACAGCTGAGCCTGCCAATGGACGAATGAATGCAGAAAGAAAAGCAGTAAGTAAAATGGAAATAATACCTAGTGGCCAGATGAATTAGGAAAATCGTTGGTCTTGGATGGAGGAAGAGGGGAAGAAAGATATTGTGTTATCTATCTAGCCGGCTTTAGACTAAACCAAAAAATAAAATAAAATAAAAATAAAATACCCCGATTCATTTCTCTCTCTTTCTCTCTGCAAGAAAAGGAGCGAGTCCGAGGGGCAAAAAGAAAAAAATAAATCTAGCATAAAAAAAGAGGACCGAGTCGGTGAGTGAGATGGATGGCAGAAACCCAAGAGAGAGAGAACTTGAAGGGACTCTAGTCCGGGAGAAACTTGTTGTACTATGATATACTATACTATACTATACTAATAGCATGTATTGAATACAAAGACCGCTAATTGCCAGTTGGGCCTAGTTCGGGCGGCCTGCACTAACACAGATAACCACGCATATTGCCAACCAACAGGCGTGCTAGCAGAGATTCACAGGAGTTGGGAATGTCGCGGTCGAAGCAAGCATGTCCCGGTTCCCCAGGTCGAAACGTGCGGTGATCGAACTTTGTGGGTAGCATGAACAAATATATTTTTTTTCTCTTTTTATTATTATCTATTCTTCTCTCCCCCTCTTCAACTGACTAACGAGGTTTGTAGTAGTGACTTTGTTGAAGTCCTTTTGTTCTCCTCATCTCACCCCAAGCCATCCAATAAGCAGCCCCAACGGCCATATCACACAGAGAGATTTGCCCTAATGGATGATGGACAAAGAGATTCAAGCGCTTCTTGGCAGCTAGCTACTATGTATATGTACAGTTAGTCAAAGTAGAAGTAAAAGGACACGCCTGTGCCCCCCCTTCTTCCCCTCTACAATTTCCCTATCATTCTCGCTCTTTCTTTCTATTCTTTTCTAGTCGCTAACTCTTTGTTCTCGTGTCCGCGGATCTTTACGGAATGAATAGTAGCTTCTCGGACCCGGGCATAAGATATGAAGGGGAACTAGATGACTAGTGAATCTGGACATACATAATAAAATCGTGAATGTGGAATTGTCGCAGTAGTATCAGTGGAATCGCTTCAAAGAGCCTATCACAAGAACAATGCCTGGTGGACTCGTACTTCCCTGGGAGCTAATGCAAGGAGACCGATTGTTCATGTCGTAGTAATGTGCTTATAAAAAAGAAAAGATGGGTGCCTCTTGATTTTTTTTTTTCGTTTTCTTTTTTTAATTTTTTTTTTCCATTTGCGGTCATACATGGGGAGTCACCTCGGTACTTGATCGTTTTATTATTATTTTTTGGCCCAGTTCTTGACCAGGAATTGAAAAGGACAATACTAAAAGTAACTTGGAAGGACTGAAATCCAAGCTTCGGTAGAAACAAAGGCGGAAAAAATAGACGAAGCTGCAGGATTGTTTGGCCTCAGCTTTTGAGTTCTAGTTTTAAGTTATGGGATCGTCATTAGATGCTTGAAAGCGTGAATAGTTGTTACAAGTATAGATTGAGACAGCAATTGTAGCTATAGAAGGGACCACCTACTATTCGCAATTATACTTGTTTTTTGGTAGTTTGAACATCCCTTTATATTATGTGTACACATAGTCAACGTCATATTCCAAAATCACTTCTTGGGTCGGGGAAGACATGTGCTCTTCGCCAAATGATGACTTTTGTTTGTCTGCATACATATACAGCCGTCCTGTAGCTGTATGCTGCAAGATGCAAGCTCTGCATACTGCAGACTGCACCAGGCCTACCGCACTAGTACTGCACCCATCCTAACAGCTTAGCAGCCTGATAGTAGCAGTCACGGAGTCAAGGAAAAATATAGACCCAAATACAAGAGCAGTGATACTTCCACAGAACAGAGAACCACGAGATCCAGTCAGCCTGGTAGGCCACCCCCTCCTCAATTAGCTGTTCCTTTAGATCGTGAAAGCAGTGCCACTCAGTCAACCAACGGCGATTGGAGCCGGATCTAGAAAAAGATACATGCATGGGGGCCGTGGTGTGTTATGTGTGCGATTCGCTTCCCACCGCTAGGATCTAGCCCAGGGGCGTGTATTGTATTGGATAGGATGGGTGGAGAACTAGACGTTTGTCTTGTATTTTGTTAGTTTGGCCCAGAAATGTAGATAATACATATATACAAAGCCTGCAACTTGGCTACTCACTACTTCAAGCGTGTAGCCGAGAGAGTCGAACCTCTGGATATGTATGAGCATAGTTCAAATTTGAGAGAGGGGAGGGATGTGAAAAGAATGATGATATTACTTAGAGAACAGCGTCGTAATGGTCGTCAAGCCGTTACCAACAGGACAGAGAAGCTCCTAAACCCAGTGCCATGCCGGGTGTCGAGGAGGGTGTGATCGTGACCAGCCATTGAATGCACTTGACGCATTTGGTGCAACTACAAGCTAGGAGGCCTTGGTCTAGTTCAATCTCCTACATGAATCGGCGTGTCCAGATGTCTGCCATATCAGATATGCAGTCGACCATTTCTCGGTTTTTTTGGTGTCTTCTCTTTTCTAGCTCACTATACTGTAGCCTCAGAATGTCGTCAGTGGTCGCCGCAGCTCCTACTTCATAGCCGAATTCGACAATACTATAGTATGTCGTAGCACTATAGTAGTAGCACTGTAGTAGCAGTAAGCATACTAATTGGTGAGCGGTTCAGGTAAAGCGGTTCAAGCTGAAGTTTCTACCATTTGCAAGCATAATATGCACTACGCATTGTTACTGCAGGGGATGAAGTGCCGCTGATAGCCCGGAGACCGACCTAAACCTAATACAGCCTGTGAAAGTGGAGGGTTAAGTTGGCCCCTATAATTAGTAGGAGAGAATTTAACAATAATGATGTTGGTGTCTTCTGCAAACAGCAACGTCAACACATTAATTGGCCTCTTTTCAAGGCCTAGGAAGCAAACTCTTGGAGAAAAAAAAAATACATATATTTTCTCTTCTGAATAGGAACAAAAGTCAATATCTGGACAATCCACAGCACAATGTTCCATCACATCACTATATCTGTATCTACTATACAATAACTCTCCCTTGGTTCTATGGTATTTGTCTTTGTGTTTTCCTTTTTTTTTGTTTTCTTTTTTTTGTCACTATAATTATCCCCCAAGATAGTTAGTTATTAACTCACGCGTGTCTTTCTTTTTTTTTCTGTCTTTGTCATAATTCCACGCACATTCTTACTTGTTGAATGGCTTTTTTTTCTTTGTCTTCTTTGCGGCTAATCGCTTTGTTTAGCCTGGCAATTGAAACCACGCACTTCAGGCGTTAATTTTTCCTTTATTTTATTATATTGAACATTCCAAGCTGTGCTATTTCTTTGTTTACTATTCTTGTCATTTGTCGCAAGATATGTAAAGTATGCACCAAAATATGCCCACTAGACATTGTGATAGCCAGGCAAGAAATAATAAATAATAAATGAATGAAAGAACCCCAAATTCTGTAATCTTGTCAGTGTGCAGTCTAAACGCCACCAAGCCCTGTCTCGGGTCGCTGCTTCATTAAGAGCAAACACAGTATCTACAAAAATATTAGTAAATGTGAAAAGAAGGCTTGGCCTATTGCCCACATCTTTGTGTAGCATCGGCGGATGGGAAGAATAAGACGGCCATGAATGGTGGCTGGCCAACTACATGTATGTATGTATGTAAGTACATATGTATAAACAGATATCTACTGGGCTTGGGCGATCGTCAGTCTCGGAAACGAGCCATCTGTCAACACATGGCCCATGCGATCCTGTGCCCTGGGGCCCCTGTCATTCGTATCACATAGACAGCCCGCCTACAGGCCGAAAAATAGCCCTTGTAAAATACATACATAAAATTGAAGGTGGCTTATTTTGGCCATGTCCTTACCTTTTTCCATCAAACAGTCCCTCTATTCCAATGTCTTGATTTACTTCACCTGTCTCTCCTCCTTACAGCATACTGAATTTCAAGCCACTTCTCTGATGAATCTATCCTTACAATTCTACAGAATGCAGAACTCCATGCCGATTCTCTCATGAAACTATCCTTATAACTCAACACCATCAAATGTACGCTGTGGCAACCTCCATACGCAAACAGCTTTGCCCAACCATTACCCACAACTCTAGATCTAAATATATATCCCTTAGTCCTTATTTGTCACATGGTGATGCTAAAGTAACCCAAACTCGGATATATAGCGTAGTCCAACAAAGAACAACACCAAGCTCCGTTAACCGAAAACTTGGCTAGGGGTATTTATCGGTTTAACCCAGTAGTTTTGCCCGTTTATTATAGCTGACTGGTCGGCATTTTCAAGTATCATACAAAAAATTGTAAAGGCAACAGGGTTTAGATCAAGCCCATGATTGGTACTGTTTCCTAGGTTAACTGCGCGTCAACTTGAGTACGATAAAGACGAAACCAATAATGCTATTTCACATTCTGTCAGTCTATAGTAATGCGTTTTTCACTAGTCAGTTCTGACAATCGCGTTGCAAGGCTCACGCTTGGCATCCCGGCCTATGGTTATAGTATTGTTGTTAATACATATTGTTACTTGTTCCTCCACTTGTAAATGCACCACCTTGTCTATGATTCTTTACGCGGTCCATTTCTTGTCCGGGCACAAACAATGCGTTACTTGGAATGCAACAACGCTAATTCTGTCGATAGCAAACATTTGAAGAATATGGCTATCTTTGGAATGTATGAGTAGACTACTCGTGTTTTCTCATACAAAGAATAAACACTGGTATCGTTATAGCGTCATTGGAAGACCAGTGGCTCAACGTGGTAAATCACCGCAACCAAGTTGACCGGACTAGTTCTATTTCTCGCATTCAGTACCCTTGTTTTCTGCTTGGCATTTTATACATACATTGCAGTCACTCATGATATCAATTATATTGAAAGGAACTGTCATATTGTCTATGTAAAACGCTAATTTGCATCCTCAATCGGGTCACATAGTACACACATGATTCATACTATGTATAACATCGCCACTACCATATAATTTCTTGTATCTCGTATAAAAGCCCCGATCACTGTATGTAACTCTAATATGTGCTTCTTCCGTATAGTTGTGTAGAGTCTACGCAGGAAAGACTCACCGAAACATCTCAAAATGATGAAATATATGAGCCGATTTTATCCAAATTTGAACGGGTTATCAACCTATGATACATGGAGCAAACGGTTAAAGTACTGAACTGGTTCGTTGTCTACTGTAATGAAAATGAACACCGATCTCATGTAAAGCCCCGTTTGTTGAATTTCCCACATGTCTCTTGTCGTTCTCTGCGTCTTCTCTTCCGTTTCTTGTGTGTCAAACTAGGCTTTGATCCGCCTTCAAACAAGCCTCCTGTTCAACGCGGGCTTAAAGACACATGTATGGATACATGTAGTCATATTCCAATAGAAATATTATACTGAATAAGTTATGAAACTACTTTACAGACCAAGTTCAGCATGTTTCTCTTACTTTCTGAATGTCCTTTGTCGATTTACTCCGACAATGTACTAAACTGAGTTTAGCCCCAAAGACCAACATCCTCTTCTTCCTATTCCACTTTCACTCTCACCTTCGTGTCTTAGTTTCTCTAGCTTCTTATTATCTCTTTGTCGCGCTAAGAGAAAAACTGTTCTTGTCCTTTCCCTATTCTTCTTTGCGTTTCTCTGAACCGAGGGAAGTGAAGGATAAAAGCTATACGTAATTTAGCTTAGCTGTAGACTGACAAATACCCCCCTCTTTCTACCTATTTTATCGATATAATACTTTTCCTCAATCAAAAAGGACATGCTCGAGAGTCAGGTGAATCTTGATGCCCCAAACAATACAAAGAATTCACAAAAAAGGCCCTGGTTTTTCGAAGTAGGAAGGAAAAAAGCCCTTTATTGCGGGATCAAAGAGCGGATAGGATGCCACAATACTCTGGTCACGGAGGATCTTTATCAACTTTTCTTAGCCAATAGTATATCATCAGGTAGAATGTGTCTTGTTCTAAGGTCTATTAGAACTGGTCCTACAGCAAATCATGAAATATCCGAAAAGTAGCCGTGTATACTGAGCCTGATGCCTTAAGGCAAATACTCTTCCCTAGGGCATCACTATCTTGTGTCTTCTTAGTCTCATCCACTACAATTAGAGATAAAAGGTAAAGTATTTTATCTCGGTATAGTCTCCCTTCTGCTACTGCGTTTGGAAGGTATGTATATGTACATGTACATGTGAACTTAGTTGTATACTTGGGCATGCGTAACAGACAATATGGTTGGATAGCAATGGTGGTGCTATAATCGAACTCGGAATCCAATAAGGTCTCTATAGTGAAGAACCGATCGACCCCTTCTCCAAGAAAAGCTACGTCTCTTTTGTTGGTCTAGACAGGACTAGTATGCCTCCATTATAACTCTACCTTTCCATTATAACTATACATTTCCATCATCTTGCTTTCAGTCAATTGGTTTTATTCCATTTATCGATTTTTTTGCCTTTATTGCCCTAATGCGGAACACCATTGGCCTATTTCCCCCCCCTTTTCTATGATAGTAGCGTGGCCATTTTGTTTGTTCGGCATTCCAGTCAGAGCCAGAGTGATTTCGACTTTTATGCAAACATATCCATCTGTATAGATCAAGAATACAACGGCATTCAAACCGGAAGCTGGCGGCAAAACAATATATTTCCTTTCTCATACAAGGCTAACAAAGTATGACTGTATAGATAGCTTTGCTTGCGAAAGCGAGCGGCGTTAAGATGCAAACGAGTGATTAATAGCATTTGTTTCGCCTCGCTATTGTGCATCATAACTACGTATTGTATTGGGCTGTTTTAAGTCATGTATTGCATGCTAGCATTCTTGAGCTCTAGATTTCTTGTTTTACAGCGCGTTTTTTTGTTTTCATCAACTGACGTCTCAGGTTTAATGGTAGGGTTAGGGTACATCACGCTAACTTACGCATCCTGCAGTTTATACCCCTGGCAGAAGCGGCTTGTAGTGCAACTCTGCGTTTATTCCCTCTGTTGGTCTCTTTAATTTTTTTTTTCTTCTACATAATATTATCAGTACATGTATCAAACGGAAAGAAATTGAATACATCCAATGGAAACTAGAGTAGCAGTTTGAGTTTTTTATCCTCACTTTCTTCGTTTGTTCAGAGTAGATAGAAATGATATAAAAAATTCGAGGAAAGATTTTGTCCTACCTAAGGCCACTGACCTCTTCATGGGGTAGATGAGATATTGACAACGAACGTATAGTTTTTGTTATATTCAAATGAACAATACGACCGTTTCGTGGGGAATATGAAGAATGCTCGGCGCCATTCGGCCCGTGAGATACAACTATAGAATTTAGACAAATGCCAGTTCAGACTAAAGGATATACCTGGCTCTTTCTTACTCAGATGTATGCTATATTGAGCGGCATAATACATACTATAGCTGTACCTGGAAATACTACTTAGATCAGAACACTAGGACTTTTAATAAAGTACCTTGATATTATGCTTGACTTAGTTGTAAGACAATAAGTTGCAGACTATTCAACATCCCAAGACCAAGATAAGAGATAAGGCGGACCAAGTATTCTCAGCCAATGAAGCACTAAAGGAACCAACCAGTGAGAATAGGATTGTTCGTACTCCTTTATATTGCAAATCACTCACTCGAGAGGAACATGGGATTGTTCTTCCCTTGAGATTGCCCTGAGGCTACCTTGAAGCTTACGACTAAATTAGCTCCAAGCCTGGTGATATTTTGATTGTTACAAACTATCGCTCACTTGAGGTCACTTTCAAGACATGAATGAAAGCTAAGATCTGGATGAAGGATCGTAGACCATAGACTTACCTGTTTAAAGTAGATGGATTGAATAGACCTAGGCCGACTGAAAATCCTGGTTCCTTTCCTCTCTTCACCCTAAGGACACTTTAGACTGGTCGTGATACGAGCGCGACGCGTTTCTACTTCCGTGTTGCTCCCGCGAAGAGAGAATAGTACATATATACACGAGGAAAATTTATCACAATGGTGAGATGTTGGCTAAAGTCCCGACTTGAAATCAGAATCGACAGGATCGTATAGTAATCAGGAGTTATGGTGTACGTATAGGACGATTCAAGACCGAATACTAAGTGAGAGAAGAAAGAATTTACAGAACTTGAATATTTGATAAGTCGCAACTCCGCGTAAAAGAAAGAAAACTAGAAAGAAAGAAAGGACCCTAGAATCTACACCGCAAGAAGGCGCATTAATTTTGGCATGAAGCGTATCAATATTTGATAATAGTAGTAGTAGTAGCAGTGCTAGTGATGAGTATGAAACTTGTGAAAGAAGCGTCGTGATGGTGTTAGTAGTGGCATTGTTAGCAACGTATAGGTAGATAAGGTGGTCGTAGCAGAAGAAGTACAAATATTAGAAACGGTCCAAGTATGTGGACTATATTTAGAGAAGATAGCCTGCAGTTGTCTGCGATGCGAGAAGGGTTGCGCTACGCCTCGCGTCCAAGAACAGATCTTCGCACTCGGTGACATCCTCAACGTCAATCTGAGTGCGGCCATTGGCCTTGGCCAAGATACTATACGTCATGTGTTAGAGATGACTGGTCACTGGGATATTGAACATGGGGGCATATCGACTGGATATGAACTAACCTGGCGGGTGTCAAGAGCTGCAAGCAGTAACGCAGTGAGATACGTACACCGTGCTGGGCAATCTTATCGATAGCAGCCTCGGTGATTGACACACCTTCCGTCGACGAACGTAGCTTGACGATTTGCTTGATCTCATCAGCGTTGTAGGGTGTGGTAGGCACGATAAGAAGACGAGTCAGGAAATCCGGAGGAATTCCATGAGCAGCAGTGATGTCGTCAGCACCACGGATCTTGGCCTGGCCACGGTTGGAGGCAAGCACAACGATGGGAGCAATAGGCGACTCAAGCGCGCGGTTCAGGTAAGTGAAGCACTCAATATCGAGCATATGCGCCTAAATGATGTGTTAGCAAGAGCGTACATTCCACGTTTAGTTTCGAATTGCGACATTCTTACCTCGTCGATGAAAAGGACACCGGGAACTAGCTCAGCAACACCCTGGTCGATATACTTGCTGACAACCTTGTTGATCTCAGCACGCAGCTTGTCTGTGATCTCTGTCATTTTGGGCTTCATGAGCTGGCCCATCATGCTCATGATATCCTGGCCACCCTGCGGCCGGGCGTTGGCCACATCCAGATCGTGCAGAGTTACGTCTTGCACAATCTCCTTCTTCTTGTGAACTTCACCCTTGGGAATAGGCACATATTCCTCAGCCTCGAGATCAAACTCGGTGGCGTAGGCATCTGATCTTCCGACACGCTTGCAGGCACCGGTGTTGGCCTCGATGTAAATAACGTCACCGACCGTCACCCGTTCCTTCTGAATGGCCTCATATATACTAGGATCTAGACGAAGCTTCTTTTGACCCTTTGCACTCTTGAGACCGATAAGCAGTGTGCTAATGGTCTTTCCATAACCACCGAGAGGATTCTCTGCCTCCTCAGGCGTCAGCTCCGTCACCTCACCCTCATAAACCTCCTTCGTCTCGCGCACCTTGAGGCCAATTGCACGGCGGAAGTTCTCCATCAGCATCTCAGTTTTCTTGACTTCGGTAGAGTAAATCTCACTGCCGACAATGGGGCAGAAGGGAATCTTGGTACCCAGCTCTTGGCTGATGGCCAATGCTAGAGCAGTCTTGCCAGTGCCAGGACCACCAGCCAGGAGAACACCACGGCCGGCCATTTTGTGAGATTTTATAAGATCGACGACAATACCGCACGCCTATATATCACAGAAGGATACAGTTAGTATAACAAGCTTACGACGGTGACTAGCGTAGCATCATAGGAAAGGTGGTGCATACCTCTCTAGCTGTAGTCTGGCCAACGAAGCCAGACTGAAGCTTCTCTGCTGTGCCATCGGCCTTAAGACCAAGTCCCTTGATGTGTGTGTGAGCGGCGGTGCGGTTATCCCGCTTGTTGCCCTTGACCTCGCTGATCTGAACCATTGCGACGGACGTCTCGTAATTGTGATTTTTTTTATTCGTTGGATGCGACGGCGATAATATCGAGCTTGTACAGCTGTAACAGCCTATAAGAAGCGCTGACGGGGTCTTTTGATATTCGTGAAACAAAATCTACTTAAATTGGGATATGAAGATGTTAGTTGCAGCGCAATTGCTAAACTCAAGGTCGGCAAGCTGAACAAAAAGCAAAGATTGTTGCAAAGGCGGGCAGAAAATGGACGCTTTCATACAGGCAAAGCGACGCTCAAAAATTTGGGCCAAAACGCGCCTGGTAATAATTGTACAGCCGCGTTTACTTGGAAAATCCTACAAGGCTAAGCACGTGATTATGTAATACAATAATTCAGAATTCGAAATATTCAATAAACAATAGAACGGATGGGATTTATATATAAGAAAAAGCCATTTTTATGGCATAAATTAACTAGTGAATGTCAAGTCTAAGAGTAGTAAAATATAGTTTATGGCCATGCCTTTCTAAGACACGATGAAGCTTAAAGCACAATGTGAGAACATCAACTCATGAGAATATACCAAAACGCCAGAAAGCAATATGTACGGGAATACGAACAAGAACGTACAAGGTGGGATGATATAGACAACAGACCGGTTATTTTTTCTGGACAACATCGTCCATGTCTTCGTCATCGGCCTCTCCCAGCTCTTCGTCGTCCGCTTGAGCCTTTGATTTGGAATTGCTCCCTGAGTCGTCCTTCTTGCCGTCCTTTGCTTTATCATCATTGCCCGCGTTCTTCATGATAGCATGCTCACTATCGTCTATGATCTTACGGGCACTGTCAATCTCTCCCTTCTTTTCGAATACCTCTTGTACCTTGCCTAGGAACATTGGGTTTTTGCGAAAGACAAACTCGAAGTCCTCGAACTTGACTTTTTGCCGGCCGGCATAATTCGCTGAACGGGTGGCGTCAAATGCTAGGCTTTGGATAAAATCAGTCGCAATTTCGTCTAGAACTCGGATCGTCTCTGGTAAAGGGTTTTGGACGTCGCCGTGGGCATAGAGAAGTTGGGTCACTGTGAAAGTTCAGGTAGAGAGTTAGTAAGTATGGATAAGTGTTGGTAGACGAGGTTCCCGTTCTTACATTCTGTATGATTAAATGTCATTTTGCCAAGATTCTTGGCCGCGCGCGCTCTTGGTTCCATGGTGGGAAGATATGGGTGTCTTGTCAAGACAATCAATGTATATGGTGATAGTTGGATAGCGAGAGATTGGATCGGCCAACCAGTAGAACAAGATCAATGTTGGATATGAAGTATAACTAGTTCAACTGGGATTCTCTTTAACTGTAGTATGAGAGACGTTATATGTATAGTGACTGCTGTATTTAGCCTTCCCAAGAATTAAGTGGTGATGGTGGCGCAAATAAAGTTGTAATGCGAAGCTCTGACGTAGTTCCGACGAAGCAACAGCCTTGCTATTCCATAATTTGCGACAGGCGCATAGGAATCATATAAGTAACCCTAGGGTATTTCAAACACGTGACCATGTTTTTGCTAGGGGAGCTTCAATTAAGCTCTTCTAGGAAAGCCAGCTTTCACGACATACGAAAGCGATGAATTCACAAGAACTCAACCAACCTTTGGCATGCTCTAGCAAAGAAAACGAGCACCGAAATAAAATCAGAATTGAACTTGCTCATTCAATCATTAATTCCTATTGAAACTCTACCTCAGCCTAAGCTCTCTAAGTTCCAAAATGGTACGCATTAGGATCACATGCGACCGCTATCAAGGTCCTACGATAGCTTCCGAAAGATGTCTACAAGCTTAGCATGAAGCTGATTTTGGGAACGAACATGACGGCTAATTGAGTTATTGTTATATATAGACAGCTCTTTTCAACTTCCAGTCACTTCTTCTAGTAATCTTACTGCTGGTTTGCACTAGTGCCTATATGCACGCCATCTTCACAGGCTTCATGGACGGTCACAAGGACGGGTATGTCGATACATTGATCAAGTCTAATTAGGTATCACTTACTGACTGAGTACCACAGCTTCATGGGCATCTTTTGGAAGTGTGCCAGAATAGGGGAAAGACTAAGTCCGTATATCAGCATATGCTGTGTTATCATGGCAGTGAGTTCATTGAGTTTGCCTCCGAATACTTATGCTAAATTCTAACCATTATACAGATGTCCATCCTGGTAAACTAAATAGTGCTTTGCATATTCACTATTTTGACAAGCTATTTAAATATGTGGCTAATCTATCTCTTGATGAATCGTGCTCGGATGGGCTATTATACTACGGATTAGATCAAACGGGATATCAAACTATGATAGAATCTCCTTTTTTACGGCGTTATGGCGAACTAGCGGAATGGTTATAATGCATTGATGTACACTGTCTCTGGATACCCCAGACCATACCAGTCAATCACTCACTCTATACTTGTTTCTCTCTCTCGCACCACTAGTGCTCGCAAAATGTTAGCTTACGACTATGGGTTGCAACAGCTCTATATATTACAAGCCGGGAATGCTTCCATTTGCCACTGCGGGGCCTTGATAATTGGCAATAGTAATAATATCACGGCCCCTAGCATAGCATAGGTACCAGGGAACCATCCTTCCTAGAAGATTCGGGTCATCAGGTCATATCATCGCGAGTTATATAGTAATCAGCTATTGCAGAATGTATATTATTGTTACAGCCTTTGTTTTGGAAACACATCTACCCACATCCCCCTTAACACCTGATGTGGTCTGGGAAGCCTTTTTATAAGAAAGTTACCTCTGTGGCACCTTTATATCGTTACACATCCACACTACCTAGTGGTACCATAGACTCGGCCACATGCGTACTATCACATGACAAACCTCATACATTAGCTTTGTTCAGTTTCAATATATGGTTTTGGCGTTGCTTAGGCAGTGATATTCCCGTACGGTGTTGTTTCTTACAGTATTAGGGTCGAAAATCTTGTAGCAAGATAAATCCTACTTTTATTGTGCTTCCATCAAGACGTTTAGATCAACTATTGCTATGTTAAGCTCATGAGTTTGCAACAACTCTACTAAGTAAAGAGCACTATGATTACATGTGACACAATCCAGTACTACAAATTAAAGGTCTTTATATCACTCCAAAGCAGCATGTTAACAAGCAAGTGTTTTTTTTGATACCAATCAAAGATATTGCTAAAATCAGATAGTACTCATAGATATACTACCCTGCCCATTTGGAGCTTATATGAATACTAAACGGCCCATCGTATATGCATCATTGTACAGCATTCGTATCTATCACTTCATACAGCTATTTTAAATGGCTGCCCTAGTACAACTTTCGAATATGCCCTTTTATATCACTGTATGCAAGTTTCACCACATAATTATACTTTGGAATGTGATCATTCTTACTCTCAAGCATAATATCACTATCATCTTACCATACGATTGCTTATCTCCAGCCACTGCCTAGTATAATGTGAAGAAGCCACAATGGCACATTGGTTAACCAACCATTATCAAAGCCTTCACTTTGAAACAGATGCCATGAAATATTTTCCTATATCTCCAATAGGATTAGGAAAGAAGGCAAGTTAAGCATTGATGATTGACCAGTCAGTTTTCTACATTAGCCTTGTTCGAAATACAGCACAATCACATATCATCACAAATAGGGCAAAGCAGTGTTTTCCTACTAGACGAACAATCTGCCTATCAACTATAAATCACAACCTAGCTTCTCACCGCTCGTCTTAGCCCATGCTGTCTGTAAGTGTTATGACGATGTGCAATTGTTCGCCATTGTATGATTGGTCAATTATCCCCAGACACAAACTTATTCCACATCTATTACCCTCTATATCAGACACTAAAATTAGAGAACGGCGTTCAGACTTATGACCGTATGTAGCTGTGTGCTGAATTTACATACACACCTAGTAAGTCCAGGATACCACTCTTACGCCCTATCAACAACGATAACTCATAGCCTGCTATAGCTCCATGCGTCAACGTAGTGCTTATATCTTATCATGGTATGATTCGCCAAACTAACTCCAATCATATTCTTGCTCTATAACACATTTAGATATTATCTGCTTGAGGCATGCAAAACGGGGCTAATACGCAAATCCTGTTTTAACTTAGAAAGCTTATACCGAGCCCATCAAATGCCTAGATCCAGCATAGAACTAAACCAACTCCAAATTTCGATATGACGCCTAGTGATATTGGTCTCAATAGCTATTACTACAAAAGATTTAGTATCTTATTAGGTTATGGCAGCCTATTCAAATACTCGATCACGATGGACTAAAGGCTTAAATCCGGAAGATTTTCAGCAGAACCTACAATTAGTGTGTTTATTAAAAAGCCTATCATAAACGTCTTCCATTATAAATGCTGATGAGACCAGGATGAGTGACAGGCCGAGGGTTTGTGTAGTTTATGGCCATTAAGCGATGAAAATGAAGAATATACTTGGTTATGTTGCCAGTTGTAGGTATCGACCATTGATTTATACCAGGCTTACTCTAGTCACATAGCCGAAGGATACGACATGATCTAAGTTTCTAGTAGGCTGTATTACCATAGCACGTACGATTAAATTCAATCGCAAAATAGTCGCCTCAAGTGTCCTTTGCCAGTTAACTATCTTACATAATGAATAAATTGAGTTTCCATCCCCTTTTACTCTACTAACCTAGATAGTCAATATACGATCTGGTTGGTGGAGATATCAGCGAGTAATGCCACTAGTTTATTCTATTGAATTGGAATAGTAAATTAAGCCATCACAGCAACTTCACACGCCCCTCTCGTCAGTATTGGATCTAGTCGTGTACGCCAGCTTAAAAGCGAAAGTCGGCTCATTTGTATGTGCAACAAGTCACGATATTGAAGGCTAGTTTGCGTCTGTGTTGTATCATTTATGATATGTGTACTTCTCGCATTGGTACAACGGTTTGCTCCCATCACTATTACTCTACCACGAAGCAAAAATTAGAATATGAGAACAAAAATCCTTTAGTCTTTAGTATGCAGTCTGGTTTGGTGTCATCAAGCAGGCTGTAGAGCTTGTGCGAGGTGAACACGAGCTCGATCCTTCATAGTCACCAAGACAAAATCAAGGGCGGCTTTTCTGGTAGTCGGTAACAGGCTACTGATAATAACAGGTTCTGCAGATATCTAGTATACGGCAGAACAGATAGTACGATGATAGCAACGGCGGCATATCATGACGTACGTAGGTTCTTTGCTCGTACTACTACTGCGACGCTCTCACGGTCTCGACTGTGACTCGTAGAACTGATGGCGTTTTCTTTTGTCGGACACTGTGGCGGTTCATAAAAAGCCGTAGGTCGTAATTAGTATGCTCCGTCTAGGCCAATGTGGATGTATGCTCTTGCAAGAACGTCGCCGATGTCCCATCCGACCTCACAGCATATCTTGGCTCCTCGCTGTTCCGGACGCCGGTCTAGCCCTAGGGCCAATGACACCTTCGGTTAGCCCTGTGGCAAGCCCTCTCTAGAATACTTCTATAATAAGATCGAGAATGGAAACTCGACCTCAGGTTCTAGTTTTCCTTGGGGTACCTCCAGAGTGACTGTGACACTAGGAATGGTCATAATGTATGTATTGTTCAGCAAAAACACCGAGTCAACCGTTTCAAGACCCCATATTGGATGCTGCCTACGTCTGTCATAGAGACTCCAGACTGTATATGAGTTCCAGAACAGTCGGTGAAGAGTACGAAGGTTTCATGGGCGCATGGTCAATATTGCAGCCCTATCGCTATGGAACCAGTTCCTTTAGATGGTTGTTTGGAGTTCTTTTCTCTTTCCCTAGTTTCCAATATAATGTTCAGTGATAGTTTCGAGTTTTCTCGGTAGTAGTATTTGCTGCTCTGTGATAGCCACTTTGGAGCTGGCAAATATTGGAAGACTGGCCAGGAAGGTAGCAGTGGGAGTACATAATCTGCCCTATATGTTACTATATGCCGTTACTTCAAGTCACTGATAAAGAGCAAAATCATGCACGACTACGTCTTCCGTGCTAACAACACAGAGCTCAACAAGCAGTGACTGCGACATTGCCATGAAAAACTCACAGAGAGTTGGTAGTACTGGACTTGGCGATGGCTTGCTTTTGTCTCTTAGGGTCAGCAATACTATTATGTCGTTTGGAGAAAGAGAAGATATGGGGAGAAAAGAATTCCGGACGTGGCAGCAACAGCAGCATCGGCATCGTGACATTATCGACTAGCCAAGTGTAAGCCTCCCTTTTTCGTACGGCTACATACAGTATCGAGAGATACCCGCCAACTCACTACTTGGCTAGACTGTAGCTGTAGTACAACCACACCGCGAGCGCCAGCTTATAGAATACGCAGGCCACCTGGCACCCGCTTCTGTACCAATTAGCCTTATTGAGGGGAAGCAAAGAGGAGAGCGAGAGTCCGTCTTAGTAGGTTGGTCCAGCAAAGCAGCTAGAATAGGTTTTCCTTTTTCTACTATCCTTCCGTGCGACAGTTCCGCCCGCGGTTGCTGCATCTAGCCATGTAATATAATGCGATCCAGCGTACAATTCCCGGCTTAGCGAGCGAGAGCCACGTCGATATTCTGCACGGGAAGAGCCACATGACTTGGACTTGTTGATATGGATTCAATTGTCTGTTCTGTTTGTCCTGCGAGTTCCCACATATAGATAGACTCAGTGTCAATTTTCACTAGAAACATACGCACATTTGCTCCGTTTTTCTATATGCTTTTCTTTTTCCTTCGGTGGCCAACAAAGTCAACTTGTCTAGGCTGCTTTGACACGATGGCTGATAAGGCGGTGAGCGGGATGTGTGATATATTGGTGATGCAGATGGAGGCAAAACAGGTCCGAAAATGATCCAGAAGACGATCAACTGCCTCAGCAGGCACAGACATACAGTGCAGCACAATGTATCATCAGAAGAGTCTTTACTCCGGTTTATTATTTGTTAGTGTCTTCTCCTGCTACACTATAGATCGAAGCGGTGAGGCAGAGTCTCGAGAAGACAAGAGACAAAACTGTGAAGAAAACAATCCAAACACTACATCGAATGCACCTACGCCATGATCAGCGCCATATATTGGGCCGCCCAGTGCGTTGCAGTGTTCTAGCGTGCTTTTCTATAGCTTATTCTAGCCAACTATAGAGACACTACATCCAGATTCGGAGAGCCAGAGTCATGATGCAAATAGTCTTGGTGGTACGGCTCTGCATATAACAGCTCCTCTAAAGACAGCAAGGCCAGTGAGGCCAGCTTTTCTCTTTCAATCTCTCGCTCTTTATAGCTCTTTAGAACGTGCTACAGCAGGGCTTACAGGGCTTACATGCGCTTTGGGATTTGACTTGCATATTCTGTTACTGCAGGCCCTCGAGCCTAGTCATGTTTGGCCAGACCCAGCCCAAGCAATCGATGGATGGATGGATGCATAGCACGGTAGGTGCTTCTATAAATGTATATGTAGTTGGTGTAGCAATAGACTGCTGTCTTAATAGTCTCTTGTCCTCCTGCCTTCTATATCTATCACCTGGGCCAATGACGTCGAACCTTATTATAACTCTCGTACGAGATGAGCGTATAAGTCGGTGAAGGGAAAATGAGCGCGACAATGAGGGTCTGAAGGTATTAGGGTTAGTTCTAGTAGACTTACACCAAGAGCTGTGCGACGACCCAAACTGGATCATAAATTATCTTGATATTTGTAACAGAGCCATAACAATAGTCCGGTCTTCTCTCTTGTGCTTTAATAGCTCTAATGCGCCCGTAGCCCAGGCCAAGAAAACAGGCCTAGAGCATGAGAATATACGAAAATAGAGAGGGTCGATCACCGTGAGGACAAACTAGAGCTAGGCTTCGACCTTGCTATAGTTGTAGACACTGGAATCATAATCAGCCATGTTGGCTATATTTTGCCGTGATGAATGGAAAGTTAGCAGTGTGGGCATCTTGTATAGCACAGGTACAGGTACAAAAAGAAAGACGAGTATATGCACTAATACACACGCACACACATCAAGAAGCCACTGCCACACCACCATCAGATACTTCGTCTGAGCCCAGGGCACACAAGTCCCTGCGACGCGAACCAAGCTTCAATCTAGTTCTCATTACTACAGAGTCTATTCTTGTTCTTTCTCTATCATAACTGCTTTGCTTTGCTCTTCGTTCAGGGCCACTGGCCTACGACTGGCCTAAGCTCTTTTAGCTAGCGAGAGAAACCCTGGTTTGCAGACTCAAACAGACGGTAATATTGGTGGCAACTTCACTGGATTGGCCTGTGTGATTGTGCACTTTACTTTATTAGTGTTTGCTGTTGTGTGTATCAGTGGGCAGATTTCTTGCCTCAAATTCTGTATTAGAGGATATAGAAGCAAAGCGCTATTGATATATTTTTGTCCTGTATTTCCCACACACAGCGACACAATATAGAGTACTCGTAGTCGTAGTAGAAAGTAAAAGGAAAACAAGGCCTCGTTAGAAATTGGTCTCTACTAACCAAGCACATTCATAATACTGGGCGCGCGGCGAAGCTCTGCTCTGACACGTTCCGAAGACGTTTGGAAGATCTGATCAGACGGAGGGAGAAGTCTTGGAGATGGAAGGGAAGGAAAGAAGAAGGGCAAGTTAGCAGAATGCAGCTAATTGCGCTTATAGTATAGTATGTCTTGCAATAAAAAAAAATGGTTGGAGGGTGTTAAGTTGAAACTCAACCATTGGATCGATCGTCGATTTATCAAAACACCGGTAGCGACGGATCTCGCTATACTACAAGTATGTAACAAGACTTGGTATTGAGCAAGGCAAAGAAGAAGCAGAAAAAGCGAAGAAACAAGGCCCCCGGTGACACTTGCAGTGAATGAAGAAAAAGACGACGGTGCCCTTCTTCTCCAAAACTCTCGTCTCGTAGCACTATAGTAGCAGGCTTTTTTGCCTTGTCCATCAGCGCTTCAGTGGATGGTCAAGTCGCAGTTTTAGTGGCTCTGTAGTGGTAGCAGTCACAGATACTTGCTACAAATGATACGGACAAATTGTGTTTTGACGCCCCCCCCCCTTCTCTCTTTGAAGATTTCACAAAGCTAGCCAGAGAGAAGGGCACTAGCCAGTCTAAGACGAACACTTCAACATTTTGCTCCACAAGCAAGAAAGCCAAGCAAGCAAGTTAAGCAATCAACGGCGAAGCAAAAGTCAGAGCAGAGCAGCTTCGGAGCTCGAATAACAGACCTAGGAATAATCACTGAAACTCCACCCTTTTTTTTTCCCGCTCTTCATTCTAAGGGTCTCAGTATCTCAGGTCATAACCATGTCTCTACACACTGCACCAACAACATGGACCTTCTACTGGCACTAGAAATAGGTGGTATGTCCAATGCAATGGTCTGAGCCAGAAACTCAGCCAGGGATCTCTAGTCAACAACAACATGATATAGTTTGTTATTGTTCATCTACCATGTCAGATTTTTCTTGAAAGGTCTCTTAGGCGTCTCCTGGAACTGCTATCACATTGAAAGGGAGGCTGAATTTGGTCCTGTAAAGAGGCCACTGGTTTCAGGGAGAGAGAGACAAGAACCTCTAGACTAGTGCTCCAAGTCAGGCTCCAAGAACTGATGATATGTATGTTCGATAGCACGAGAAACAAAAACCACTAGATTTTGTTGTTTAGCACTAGATAGCAGACGAGATGAGACAAGACAGCATGAAAGACAGAATCAGTCATATAGTTCATCAATCAACCATAATACAGATAATCATCCAGTCAGTGCTATGTAGGGTGTTCTACGTCAGCTTCTACAGAACTTGGTCTAAGCTCAGTCAACAAACGAGAACACGAATCAAAACGACACGAGAGGCAAAACGAGATGGGATAACTCGGTGGACACAGAAGGATCGTCAAACGAAACATGTTGTAGGCTACGGCTCAGGCAAGCAGAACAAGTTTCTACCAGCAGAGCATGGTTTTCACAAGAGAAGAACAGAAGACACCCTCGCTCTCAAGCTAAAAGACTAGGAGAAAGGGAAGAAGATGCTGAAAGAAAGCAAAGGAAAAAAAGGCCTGAGCCAAGTCTCAGCTGGGCCGGCGATCTGTTTTGCCTCCGGGGTAATCTGAGGGTTTGCTCAAGAGGACACCGACAAGGAATATCAAGTGATGCGACAAGACAAGCTCTAGGCCGAGAAAGAAGGCCGTGCCATAGGGAGAAAAAAGAAGCAAAATGGGATATTAAAGAGCAAATATATATAAAATGAAAGGGACTCTTTGTTCGCTGTCGACTTTGTCCCACCCTGTCCTGTCCACCAAGCTCGGCTATCCGGCGCTCTTCCTCGAGAAGAAAGTCGGAAAAGAGCCTAGCTGAGAAAAGATTCAACTTAACCGCCGGCCGTTTTAGGACATGCTTCATCCATCGTCTGGTTTATTTCGGACACTGCGCCTTTCCGGCCTAGAGTTTTTCCGGTATTCATAAGCAAATAAAAGGCAAATAGCAAACAGCACAAATAGTCAGGTGACAAGTTTGTCTTTTCCATCGATCAATATGTATCAGCAGTGTATATGTGAAGAAAAAAAAAAACTTAACACTGCTACTACTAGACAACAAAAAGCATATGACGCCATTGCAGAATCACTCCCGTTCCTCACTTTGAGTTACTGAAGAAGAACATATGAGTTTTGGCCCCCGAGTTCTTTTTATGCCTAATTTGCCATCGTGTCGGTGAAGCCATTGTATGGCCGGGATCAGCAAAACAAATAAGGCGCTAGCCAGCCCTCTAAAGAAAACTTTGGTGTGTCGTTGAGGTTTTCGTCCTCCTCGGATTTTTGCCTCATCCTAATTCTCTCTCGCCTGCGAAGATCAGACGGTATCATGATAAGCAGAAGAGCAATAAGAACAAGAGTAGTAACGCCTGATTCTGTTCGTACCATATAGAAAGTAAAATAATGAAAAATACTACCTTGATGTGACACTTTTGTCCCATACTTCGTCTTTTCCCGTCTTATTCGTTCTTGGCTACGCATAGGACAGTTGAATTGTTCCATGACGCCCAGATTCTGGTGCCGCAAGCTTCCAAGTCTGGTAGTCTCAGGCCTCGTTCATGGAATTTAGTGTGGGTTGGCATATGTATCTTGCTACTGTTTCTACTCCAAATTAGTACCTAATACATACATGTCTTGTGCTTGGTTCATGACTCCTTGGCTGACTAGCGGTTTATGCAAGCGCTAACGAAAATAAAGGTAGTTCTTTGATATGTACATTCTGCTTCTTCTTGTGTTGTGCAAAGTCCAAGCAGACGGAGAGACCGGGCTTTGCTATGATCATGGAAACTACGGTGCTAATGTTTTGTAAGAGTAGCGAAAGATAATGGCAGAATATAAATTTTGGTTCTCTAGTAGTATATCTTAGTCATATTTCTTTCACTAAGCCATGCCAGTAGTAATGGATCGCCAAGACAAAAAGTAGTGAAGCCCGGAATATTACTGTGTATTTGCTTTCTATCTTCGGCGGTTAGCCCCAATATAGGCTCTTTATCTTCGGTGAGCCATCCTAGCACCTATCATATTGAATCGTTTAACTGCATGTATGCCAAAATGTCAGAAGCCAACACAAGAGCCTATAACTACATGCATTTATACTACTACAGTTTACAGACTCTATAACTACACCACAGCTACAAGGTCTGGGCTCTCTTCTCCGGAACCATGATCGGTTTGTAGTTCCTAACCATGAACTAAACATACACATTTTCTTTCTACTTTTATTCTTTATTTAGCAGGGATTCCAGGTCAGGACTTTGAACAAGAAAGAAACCGTCTGAACAAAAGCAAGAGAATCACAACTCTAGAACGAGCATGAACCCAAAAGAGATTACGATCAGCTCCGCCTGAAGGATTTATTGACTTTCTTGCGCTCTGAAGGTGTGTATGGAAGAAATAGAGAAGGAGAGAAGATGAATCTAAAAAGATTTTGTGTGCTGAATGTTAGAAGTCGTGCACAGGCCATCCCGCTATATCAGGCCCGTAGGCAATATTCCATTATAGAAGGGCCCTGCTAAATGACGCCGTATTACTGGAAATGGAAACAGAAGAAGAAGACAAGATGGAGGCCTGCTGTGTATATAGCAAGGGGTGGCTATAGTGCTTCCTTTGACATTTCAAGAACATGATCTTTGAGCTGAAGTACATGTACATGTTCTCTACTGAAGTAATCATCAGCCCGTAGCTGACTAGAAGGACCTCAAGACTAGAAGAGAACGGCACTTGAGGACTAATTTCGCATCAGAAAGCATGTAGCTATAGTTTATGTAATGTGTGTGTATTACTCTATACATGTAAAGTCAGCTGAGTAGGTCCTTCTTTCTATAGAGAGCACCCATTTTAGCTCTCCGAAATCCCTTGCATCACTCTTACACCTATTTGTCGCTAAGCTGGGACATGAGATAATGTCTCTATTTTCCGTCCACAGCGAGACGACAGGATCTGGGCTACAGGGAAGAAGGCGAAGGATATCCAATTCCGGTCGGTGTTAAGTTCTACGAAGCCAGTAGCTTGGTGACAGTAAAAACGACATGAGTGGGCTATCAGCTTCTTATCTTAGCCTTGCTTCTATTAACATGTATACGGCTAGTTGAACATCGATGTCCGTATGCCCAAGAATGTAACTGCATACATATGTAGTTGGCATCTATCTCTCTTCCCGGGCGTGGCAATATAGCTAGCATCCGTACTTACATGTAGGCTTGTCATCACGCTTTGCCCGACTCCCATATAACTCTGCCTGATCATTCATTGGTGTTGCCACAACTTCAGATTATTACATCTACAGTGCATTAAAAATTTATCGAACACGCAGTACCGATATACAGATACAAATATCACTCACTAAGGAGTCAATTATGTATATAAAAAGCATGAAATCAAACACATAGAAACGAAGCCACGCAACAACAGATAGTTCAAGCCGCCAACCCACGTCGACTTTGCCATGAAACTTCCGAGCTTTACTACATATAGTCAGTCTTTCTTTATTTATTGATCATTGTCCCTCAGCAGCGATTACTTGCTAGGGGAGCAGCAAACACCGTAGCCGGAGTGGGCAGACTTGAAAGTAGTCTTAATGCACTTTACTCTAACCTCTTACATGGGATTCCAAGCATGGATCATGCATGACCTTTCAAGTGCATGTACAATATATGTACATGTATGAATGTACAAGTACAAAGTTGGCCGAAAACATACAATAAAGCACGGGAAGAAAATACCCGCAGCGTGGTCTGCAGTTTCTAATACTAGCACAAGCAAAAGAGAGAAAATGATTGAAAGCACAAGCTATATTAAGTGCCAGATAAGGCCAACTTGACATGAACAGTGCTTTATATCCATACAGATTGCTCATAATGCCCCTGTCTTGCCCCCTCTACCATTCTACTAATAGGAGCTTGGTATGGAAAGACGGAATGTGTTTGTACATGTACACACAACTACTATACTAGGACATCGGTGTTAATCAGTACTTTCAAGATGATAGGCAAAGATGTATGTATGTATGTATATTAGATCATCAATTCACAGATAATATGATTACGACAAACTCCCAGTTCCGCCCTCTTTCTCTTAAATATAGCCCCCCCCCCCCCCCCCAACACATTCTCCCCCTTGATGAAGAAACAGTGATTATCAGGAGACGATTAGCGTGCTTATGTGAATAACCCATTTTAGGGTTACTTGCGGAACATGTATGTAGTTGTAAGTGTATTATCAAAACTTGTATATCGTCTCTACATTATAAGACTTCATTAAATTATATGCAACAATTAGAAGATACCAAAGCCCAAATACCGACTACCTGTAGAGAGTTCTTCCTTGCTCTTGACAACACGGACTCATAAGAAGAGAACAAGAGACGCTTTGTCATCCTGTGTGCGATGCAAGCTTCAAACTTGCATTGAAGCACAGAAAGCAAGTTAGCCAACCAGTGATATAGAGCCATAGCAGTGATAAGTTGGTCGAATTTCAAGGTCAGAAAATAGGCCTGTGTTTGAGAAGGGGCCTTAAATGTGGCAATGTCACGACCGCCAATGCCTCAGCTCAAGGCTTTCCCGCTTTGACCTTCATATTTCAGAACTACATGTATGCATGGCTTATCGACGGGCCTAGCATCCCCTGTTTTGATTGAGTTTTTTCTTTTCTTGCTTTCTCTTTGCTGTTAAGTCATGTAGTTAGTTGACAAACAAAAGCTCAACCCATTGACAGGAACCAAATAATAAACTAAAAACAAAATAAATAAAAAGGCCGGCGGCCTGAAGTAAATGTGAATATCTGGTTCCTGGCGCAGTCTAGGCCCCTTCGTCCTCCCTCTCCTCCCCCCCCCCCCCCATCAACCAGAAAAACGACTTGAAAAAGGTCTTTGTAAATTTGGATGAGCTACTGGTAAACGTGGTGGTAGTCAAGGTCATGTGATCTCAAGCTGATCTGACCAAGATAGAGAAACGGAGGCGAAAATGAAATAGTTGTCATAAAGTCAGTTACAACTGTGCAAATATAGAACGTATTTTGCTAGTATATGTATATGCATCTCTATCTACCAATGTATTTGCTAACCATGTAAAATCAGACACAAACACATTGTCATGCTGGAGCAAATGTCATAGTGTATTCGAGCTTTTTTTTTTATCCATTCTTGGCTGTCGACATATAGGCAAAACTAAGCACTGATATACATTATATAGTAGTAATACAACTACGCCAGCTAGCTTAGCTTTCCAAGGCTAAAGTGCCAGGTTCTTTTTGCCTTAGCAAGCACTAAAATGAAACCCTCCCCTCCCCTTCTAAAACTATGCTTTGGGCCACTGTAGAGCCCAAAAGGAAACCCTGGCTATAGGATGGTCCATTGAGTGGCGATCACGGCTCTATTTGGAGATGTCTCCCGAGTTGGCCACCAATCTCCCAGCAATCTGACCCAAGCAATTTATTGTCGACTACTTATATGTATGAATGCATTTACGTATACGCACAGCTTATATATATGTAGCCATGGCCAATTGTCTGCTCTAGCTGTAGTATTAGTAGTTGCACATGAAATCTTGATCTTCTTCCCCGCTCGTCGCAGCAGGTGGCGGCGTTTCTTATGCCATAGACGCAACAGATACATATGTATGTACATGTATGTACATCAGATATTACTTGTATGGCCGGTTGCTTGGCCTCGTGGATACTAAAACTCCGCCTCGTATCTACCCAATGTTCCATCCCTGGCCGTCTCCCCCTCTTCTATCTTCGTACAATTACATACATGTAGCATGAGAATGCATCTGGAATGTACAACTATGTAAACAAGACAGGAAAAGAAAGGCACAGGCAAGTCAAGCTGGCTAACCAGCCAAGGCTTGAAAGTGTGGTCAGTGCCTGCCACATAGAAATATATATACATGTACTATGTATGTATACAGATGGTACATGTAGGTTCACGTCGTAGCATAGAGTAGTAGCGGTTCAATAGACGGTTTTGTCTTCTCTTTCTTTCGTAACCTTCTATTCTTTTCCACTCATCGTTATATGTATGCATTGCTCTTCACCACTTACAAATCCTAGGGATACTGCAATGTAATGCAAGAAACCGTATATGGCTCACTACCTACTTGTTTAGGTTACCTACCGTCTTCCTACCAGCTAACTAGTAAGCTAGTACCAATATACATACATATAGTAGTAGTGATTTCTTAGCGGTAGCATACGACAACTTTGTATGCTAGTTGAAAAAAAAAAGGGAAAGGAAAGGGAAACCAATTGCTAGATCGTGGACATGTAAAACGGCTGAATCTGATTTGCCACTAGTGGCATGCCAATCATGTTGTCGCGGCCTGAGAAATATAGGCTATTTTACCATGCTCCGGATACTGCATATACTGTAGGTGTATGTATGTATGTATGTGCATATGTTGATTTGTTACTGGGCCTTCTTATCTTCCGTAACTCAAAGCTTGTGGTTGATATGACTTTCCCTGCTAAAACTAGCAACGCAATAATCTCACCAGTGTAGATGGCTGGCATCTAACCGCTCACTCATGATTGCTGATCTTGTCGGATAAATAAGCAAATAAGACTAACAACTAGCCTCGATTCAAAAATATTGAGCCGTCTTCTTCCCCCCCCTTTTTTATCTCTCCTCTACCTGAGACATGCAGTATCAGGTTCTTCCAGAAGGATATTAAATCATACTGTAGGCTTATCTTGATACTGTTAGCTTGGAAACTCACATGATTTAGCAGTTTTTAGCTTGGCAGAGAGTCACTACAAACAACTAAAAAGAAGCCAAGTCTGTGACTGATAACTAGCAGCAATTACATATTTCGCATTATCCGTGTTCTAGAGTCCGAACAGCATATTTCGAACGCCGCCAGACCAAATCCGGCACCACAAATCGTGACTTGTTAGACCTAAAACTAAGCATCACTACTAGTACTGCTATCATCTTCTAACCGGTTTCTAGCGCAGTGATAGTTTTGCTTGGTCTTGTATCACGATGTTGACGATGCCGTTCCTGGAGCCGTTGGAATTGGTTTGGTCCCTTTAGTCCGTACGTTAGCTAGAATAGGCTCGGAAAATGGACCCTGGTGCCTGTCTACAGGTGTTCTATTAGTGGGTGTACTATGTACTATAACTATACGTAGTATGTTATATTTTACAAGTTTAGTCCGTCTACATATATGTATATCTGTGCATAGCCTATAGTCCTATAGTGCAAGTAAGCTCAATAAATAACTATTATCTTCAACATAACAGGATCTGCATCAGTCAGTCCGCGCCAAAGCTACTATGGACGCCATTCCTAAATTTCTTTTTCTCTCTCCTTTTTTTTCTTGTCTAGCTAGTTTCACTGATATATTATGTTTTCACTTGGTACCATTTTCCTTACAGGCGACGGATTGCTGTGATCTTCCAATAAATGCCTTTGCCATTCCATCTTTCAGGCTAATTCCTGTTTAACTGACCTGCCCTGCCTTTTTTCGCTTTTGAAATTTGCATTGCATTTTGTACCAAGAGTAGTTTATATCGAGAGGTCGTCCTTAAACTAAGCCGTGAGAGAAAATCTAGTGATCTGCATTCCCAACCATAGGTTAGTCGAGGGGTAGAAACAGAGAGAAAAATAGCGGCCAGTCAAGGCCTACATATCACCATGGCCTTCTAAGAGATTAATTTGCCGGTTGGTTCCAGAATTAGAGGTCATTGGCCAAAAAAGAGTGCGGAAACGTCGATGATGTGCAACATGGAGATGGTCTACTTTAGGGAAGGGATCGCCGTTTAACGATAACGGTACTTCTTTTCCTCTTAGTCATTCATGAAATAGTGGAAGTTAACAAGATACATATATATGTATATTAGTTAGTAGTCATTGTATGTATCTTTGGTCTTGCTCTACACGTTGATGCTTCATATCATGGCCGACGTTTCATTTATGGGATGCTTGAGGTGTCAAAATACTAGGAATGTAATTTAAAACCAAATCTCAAAAACGCCAGACTTGTTCCAAATATTCATATGTAGTATGAAATTCAGAGCTATAGTCTCTAAATATAAATCATCTTTATGCATTTACGTATCTATGTATTTGTACATACATTGCTTCCGACTTCCACAACTCTTTGTATCACTCGAGGATTCCGCTCCATCCACTAGTGTTTCCTATGCACCTTTTCTTCGTCCCTTCTGTTTCCAGAGAGGGGCTATTGCTATTGCTGTAACTATGGCATGTTTCCGGTCGAGTCCCGGATTTACTAATAAAAAAGTCTTTCTATGCAGGTTACAATATTGTGTTGTGTCTATATATTCCCCAGTGCGATATTGATATCTCAGGGTGATATCTCATGGCAATATCGAGTATTGATCCAGACCACCTGCGCTATACAGAAATAATGGCTGTAATTGCTATTCGCGGAAGTTCTTGCTTGAAACACTTAGTTGGGAATATGCACCCGGACTAGATATCGATTTCCATCAGTATAGAAAGCAGCTAGCTGACGATCCATATCAAGTGAGCTTACCAACAAATCGATATTGATTTGTTCACTGTATTGCAGTATGTTTCTGATATGTAGATATTCCTTATATGTGTTCTATCGCCCCTTTTTTCTCAATCTCACAATCCACGTCGTTTCTTCTGCGTTCTTGGTGTAAATTGAACGCAATATTGGTTTCTATCCAGCTGTCATTTCCTTTTTCTTCTTTCAATTCCGCTCGCTGCATGTGGGGTGTATATTGTTCAATATTCTGGCCGAGGGAATTGGCATTTGCCTTGTTAACTCTTTTACTCTTCTCCCTATCGTCTGCACTTTTTTGTTCTTCTTTGGGACAGAAACAGGGTCCTGGACAACATATTTGGCATATATCAGGGTCTCCTCTGACGTAGACTTTCTCTTATAAAGGATAAATATAATTAAATTAAAAGCAGCCTGGTCGTTTTAGGCCAGATCGCTTTGGTTCTTTTTCTTTCATAAATGCCATGTCAAGCAAAGAATAGCATTATATACATATATGTATACAATATATGCACATTATATTCCTCAAAGCACAGATACGTACATATATCTTCGAGTCTGCATAATACCTAGAGAGAACATCGAATATTGAGCCAGTTAGCGTATACTCCAAAGCAATCAAGTCTTTTCGGAAGGTGGTTGCTCCTCTTCTAGTATCACTGCACGTGCAGCTGGAAACAGCCCCAAAGTCTGAGACGATCGAAATCACGGGGATGCTTGCTTGGACATGAACTTTTTTGGTATCTTTCTTTCTACGCTCCGTCTCTTCTTATGCCGCCTTTTTTTTTCTTTGGTCCGAACTTTTAGACACCGTTACAGCATATGCACAGAGAAGCACGGGAACGAAGCCCAAGATCTGAGACGGCACTAAGGAGCCATTCGCATTCATGGTGTTATGCCATTTACTATTAAGACATAATATTTCTGGTTCTCTTGACCCCCAGGCAGGCATCTTAAAGTGACCTTGGCTGCCATAGTCGCTTTGGCTCTTCGCGGCCAGTGTTACCCTTTCCGGCCGTGTCCTATTCGTGTTTCTGTTGTTGTTAGTGTCTTCGGCATCGTGTGGTTCTCCGTCTACTAAAGGATTGAACCTCCTGGTTGTGTTGAGACAAGGGCCTAGCCAATCCTATATCTCGAACACTAAGTAATCAGACTCCAGACGCACTTAATGTTCAGTAGTGAGAAGGCCCTGGCGCGCGCTATTACATTACACTAATATTATCTATTTCATGTGATTTTACAGCCTTCCATACAGTAGTAAGCTTGTACACGATTTATCCATTACCATTGAATGGCACTTCAAGGGCTCGTTACCTCACTTTTGCTTGCCTTTATTTACTCACGGTGGCTCTTCCATGTCTTCGGAACAAGGTTTTTTTTCTTTTTCTCGGCCGGATATATTGTTTTCAGGCATATCATCTTGATTGAAAAGGCCCAGTGCTCTGATTGATCTCGTAAGTATAGATGTCTGTCGTGTGTTTACATATGTCAGACAAGATCCAGGTCAATACTGGCAGCCGATCTTATCCTGTTATTGTAATACAATTACAGATTACCAGCCACAACGCAAGTCTCTAAACAGCATGCTGAGCACCATATATAAATCGATATCAGCTTGTTTGCAGAAAATAGTGCACATGTATGATATATAGTATGTTATGTACATATGTATATGCACGTCGCCGTTCCGACGGTTCTATGTAAAGCATTCTCCTCGACACTCAATGGTCAAGTTTTTAAGTTTCATTTGGGACATTTTCTCCATCGATCAAACGAACCTTCGACAAATCATGAAAATCTACCCCTCTCTTTTGACACTAAGTATTCTCTTACGGCATATCTAGTCACGATACATGAAAAACAAGTGTCGACCGGTTTAAATATAGGTGAGATTGGTCATATCCAGCGATGAGTTGTAAGCTCTATGACTCCTATTATTGCTAGTTTTCACCTCTAGTTCAGCACCAAGGAAGCCACTACAACCCGTACTAATCCAACACCTGAGATAAACAAAATAATAAGAATAGTTACAATTAGACTGGCACCATATGCGTTGACAAAAAAACAACTCATAGTAAACGTAAGACTTATGGAATCGCAAACAAACCGACAAACAATCAAAGTCTGGTCAAGGGCAACTAGAAATTTTCTATTTGTTGTAAAAAGAACATGCGTATTATCTCTCACCCTTCGATCTAAGCTTCCTCCCATAATTAATTATGCGGGATAGGATTGTCAGATACATGTTTTTTTTTTGGGCAACTGGCATATAAAAAGAAAGGAACCGAGACGAGAGTATCTTCCATTAATGAAACGGTATGAATCGGCATGCTCGAAATATAAAAAATAGAGAGATAAATATGGATTTTTCTCATCTATCCTATTCAATATTAACCCCATCGAGAAAGAATATCGATAGCTTACCAAGTCTAGATAAATGGTGATAGAAGCGAAGAAAGAGGGGTAAAATATGTTCTAAGGCAGATCACAGGCCACTATACATCATAACTCATAAACATCACCCAAAAAATACGACACGGGAATTCCTTACAATGAATGGAAAACGATGTTGCAAAGTCGGCCGGATATCTCTGAACCCTAGAAAATATGACGGTTGTGGTTGGGCTCTACAAGTTGGGTCAAATAATAAAATAAAACAGGCCTCGAGCAATGTACGTAGCATCGCGTACTCGAATATACAATAACGATAATTTAAAGTTGTAAAACAAAACATACATACAGATAAATAATAATTATATCATGACATGGTTATAACAATCTTGCCAATACTAGGGTTACCCAATACAATAACCCTGTTACAAATATAGGTTTTTGATTGGAAAGTAACTCTTTGTCACTAACTCCACTCATGTGTTACAAAGAACAATTTTTTGCGTCATAAAGGTTGACAACAACTAGGTATTGTAGACAATTGCCCGACAGTAAAGAAGTTTAAAGATAGAAGCTTTATGCGCTTTGCTTACCTTGCTTCTTACTTTGCTATGATGGCCTTTACATCGGCACAGAGTAACCTACAGCAGACTCTGTGCCCGAGTGGCAAATTTCGTATATTTTCCTGATCTAAAGTGAGAGAGAGATAAAGAATATCGAAGTAAATGAGGCGGGATATTGATGTATATTTGTGCTTCTAGCGCAATACTTTTCCTGTTTGAGACTCAAACAATCGCCTTCTAGAGGCATTCCTCGGGGTTACCACTATGCCGTAAAAAAATAAAAGAAAAGAAATTGGAATTGAAAAAAAAAACCCCAAAAAACGCCACTCTTTGGGATAATTAAGCTAAAAGCAAATGTAATCGGGACTTTTCACTCTG
>RHDR01000286.1:0-38394 GCA_009806295.1 Davidsoniella neocaledoniae
AAACAATGAAAAACAATAATAATAGTAACAAAAATTAAAAACCCAATCAAATCAGTACTGATCAAGAGCTTTGTAGGCCAACTAGGGGAGAGCGGACGGGATCCCGTGCTTTCTACAAGTTATGGTCGTATGTGAACGTTTATCTATCTAGAAGACACTCTATACTATAGGCACTTAGGACTAAGACCATTAAGCTCTTGTCTGGTAACTACACGCTTACAGGTCTTTGAGATTGACAATCAGACTAGGTAGAAGTTTAATGTGGCTGATAAAGTCAAAGTATCATTTACCGGACCCCCGTGACGAGAGCTGGTGGCTTTTCTTGTTAGTTATAATTCGCTTTTGCTGTAAAGGAAATCATCACGTAACTAAACCCGGAACCCCGTAGCTGCGCTCTTAGATATGCTGGGTAAATTCCAATATTGGACTATGGGAGATGCTCTATATTTATAGGTGTATCTGTAATTTTTGACCACCTAGAAACTGTTTGTGTAATGACATCGGTCGACTACTTCCATGTGTAAAGGGTCAATTAATATCGTTTGCAATAAAAAGTAGTAAATGCGAACAGTGATTAATTCTTATAGTAAACTAAGACTCTAGATGACTAAAACATGAGAGAAAAGCTATGGATATATATTATATATAAGAAGTAATGATATGATGAGCGCTGTCACACGGAGCAGCTGTGAGGGCAGCTCGGAGACAAAGTTATGAAGAAGCTCGAGACTGGAGCCTGGAAGACTAATTTCAACAAGAATAAGATTAGATATAGCTGAAATCGTATATTTCCTAGTAGATACTATCTTATTTGCAAGTTCCCTTGGATGTAATAGAGCTACAAAAATACAATGACAAAACTAGTGTAAAATTAACATGCTCACAATAATCTTGTATGACCGGTAGCGTTGGATATGCAAGAAACCTACAGGGACATCCCGTGGTAGAAGACTGTGCTGACAGTGTTTCTACATTGTTATTGCTATTTAGATATTCAAGAGACTGTTGTTTGGGCTACACAAGAAATCCATTGATAATAACTAGCTTTATCTATCTAACACACCTTCACTGTTTGCTAGTGATGATGACATTGTTTTGAGGAGAACCATTCTTTTTTTTTGCCTTGAGATAAGATAAAACTTATGCATGACCGAAGACTCTAATATGTTAGTCAAAATAAAAGCTTTTTCCAAGAGGAGTAGATACAGAACAAATTGTCAGTGAAATATTATGCCAATTTCCTATAAAAAGAACATAGTTCCTCATATCCAATTCACCTTCTATAATTTCCAAGACCTAGAGTCAAAGGTAAACTCCAAGATAAGCTAAAGATTATATATATAGAATCATCATCATGATCGCAAACATCAACAATTTTGAAGCGTTTAGATATATCCTAGGAATCAAGGCCATTTCGTTTGAGGTGACACAGAGGTTTACCATCGATGGGGCTCCATGAAACTTGTAAGGGAATAGCTAGACTCTGGTGAAAGATAGGCGGTAGATGAAGTAAGCCTGCCCATGGAAAACTCAGGACTGTGTCTATAGGTTGCATTGTCTTGGGCTCAATAATGTGAGTAGAAGGAGTATATATATATGAAACATTAATAGCAACCTTTAGCCGTAAGAGATGATATTTGATGAGAAAACTATACCTTTCTTTTCCGGTCAAGGTAGCCACACCTAGGGGATCATGGAATATACAAGAAAATGCTCTCAGAATGTATGTTTAGGACACTGATATTTTAAGGACTACTATGAAAGACACCGATATTAATGTCACATGATATAACTGTGAGAAGGACAAAGATATGGAGCAATATTGGACCTGCTTGACACATCACAGCCTGGAAGTAAACACTTTATGATGTGACCCTTGGTGTATAAGAAAGGTAGGAAAATACTGGCACTGACTCTAGTAGAACAAATTTTAGTTCTACTGAAGATGAGGTAGATGACCCAGTAATGACTTTTTTATTTCATCTTCCCCCCCAGTTTACTCATTTCTTTTGACTAGACATGACTATATCTTACGTCTACTTGAAGCATCTCCAAGAAGACGTACATGTTACTGTGAAAGAGACGTAGGCTAGACAAATTCTAGTAAATCTTGACAGGAGGAATGTAGCAATCTGATGTCCGAAACCTCGGCTTCCCCACTAGCGGGACACTTCGAAATAAAACCTTTATCACAGTTACTTTGACTCTGAATTCGACATCTTTTCAGATGACCAAGATCATACATCGCCTTGCTTTGCTTTACAGTCAACGCCCCAACAACTACAAGACTATGTATAGGGTCATTATAACCCATTATCTCGTCCAAAGATACTAGCTCGCTTAGCTCAGTTGGTTAGAGCGTCGTACTAATATTCAATCATCGAATATCAAGTAATGCGAAGGTCGCCAGTTCGACCCTGGTAGTGAGCATCAGCTTAACTTTTTGACGATCTTCGTGATCTAGCTTTGGTAATTGGCGTAGAAATAGTGCCTTGATACTATTTTTTAGTGTCTGGGTAACCCCGGAGAAGGGTAGTGACATAGAACTAGGTGGGGGGGGAAGTAGACGGTAACGATATATCTCTTGGTGTTAAGTACATCTTCTTTTGTATACTGGAAGTTAAAGTAATGGTTCAGACTATAGACAAGTAACGATGCATTCACATGCATGATGGTTGGTGATAAGTGATAATGTGATATATAGACGGACTGTTTGCTATTTATCCACTCATCCACGATGTAGCTTGACGAGCACCAAACGAGGAAACCATACGTAGACTGGCGCTTCCCATGGGGAAGTAACTTACCATGTACCATATCAAAGCACCGATTTGGATGAACGCCGAGAACAGGGTGAGAATGGTACTGTGTAGCTGTTGGTAAAAGAAGATGGTTAGCATTCATGTTAATGATTACTTGACAACCTAACAAGAATATATTCACGTGGGTTATTCTTGATAAGGGTTCGTAAGATTCTGATAAGTAAGACAAAGTAGAGAAAAAGGAAGCACGTGGGGAGGATTGGGGGTCATAGGCTTGATAGGATGAATTCTGGGCAAGGGAAATGTCGATGAGGTCATAGGTTATTTGAAGGAGAAAAACTCGTGTGAATACTAAAGCCGACTAGTCTTTCCATAAATAACGGGCTGACCATTTTAGGGAAGACAATAGACCACCCGACTCCAAAGCGTGTAAGAGAAGCGAAGAATCTTAGGCGCAAATAATATAGAAAATAGTCACTGTAGGCAGACATTCATATATATGATGGCCCATGTGAACCATTGAAGAAATCAGAACATAGATAGAAGAAGATAGACTTACACCCAGAGAAAAGTAAAGCGTCATGGCAATGGATCCAAAGTATGCGGCGGTGAAAGGCAAGCGTGGACCAGACATCAAGTGACGAATATATGGCATGAGGCCCATCAGCGAAGCAAAAGATGCCATGAACAAGATGGAGCCAAGAGTCCATCTAGAAGTCTTGTTAGCATGTGAAATTACTAATCGGTATGTTGTAGAAGCTATAACAATGAAGCTTAGATATCGGAATATGGGAGTTTTAATCAAAGTATGAGTGAGATACATCAGTGGAGTTGGAGAAGTGTGGTAAGATGAGATGCTCAATACCAAGATAAGTTGGTCCCTTTTCCGACTTTGATAGACGGGCATGTACACTGGTACTTCGCATATTACCTGAACGACTCTGGCAGACATCTCCGAAGTACAATATCGCGCGTATTGTATTTCCAAGCTAGTCTCTCAGATTTCTATGTGGACAAGGGACATAGTTACTAGCACTAGCCAGACAGAACAAGGAAATCGACATGTGGTTCAACTGATTCCCACCCCCCCTTCATAGTTTCTAGCGAGAAAAGAAAAGGCAAAATAAGGTGAACAAAAAGAAAACATCAATTTGTGACAATTCCAAGTGCCGAGAAAACAAAAATTTGGTCGATAATATTTTCCATGACAAGAGAAGAGTAGAGTGAAAGGAAGCAAAAGAAAATAGAAAGAAAAAGAGGAAAACTAAAGGGAGGCCGCCATGCATGCAATTAATGCAATGCACATTGGAAATGCAAGTTACCCGCAACTGCACCTGCATGGGAGGGCCCTTCTTTGATATTTTGGGTTGCTTCAGTCAACGGTGAGGGGAACCAGCAGGCCACATTGTGCATGTATGGCAAAGCTATATGGTCTGTCCCCTCCTTCATCCATTTTATGCATCTCATATAAGATGTATGACTTGTGACCTCTGCACCCGAGCCCCCTTCCTTCTACTGCTACTACACGACTACACACAAATAGACGTTGTTCTGTGTTTCTTCCTGACTCCTTCCACATCCCGCCCGGAAGTGAATAGAATGGAAGTGTAGGTTAGATCAACAGCGGCAGTGCAAAGACCTTTGGGAATGTTTCGTTTTGTTTGGGTGAACTGGTATTGGCTGCAGGGGAAAGCAAGGGAAAAAAGGCTAAGGAAACAACAGAAGCCAATAGAGAACTAGACAATATAGTTCCTAAGACGGCTAGGTCTCATCGACTGTCGGATGTGTCCGTATGTAGGGACATGAACGTCTCAATAGGCCCTGTACGAGTAATCATGGGGAGGTGATAGTTGTGGCTGTGAAAAAGCTTTCTGGTAGATGAGATGCTTGGCAGCAAAGAAGGGTACAGAATTGTATGGGTAATGGTTTGGTGTGATGATAGTGCTAGAACAGACACTACGATATTCCGCCTGACTACTATATATGGCCTTCCAAGATAGAGACAATATAGGCGGCGACTGCGCTCTGGTTAGGGGTTATGAGAGAATGAGGAGATAAGATACTTACAGGATTACAAATTTGCGCGGGCGTAGCGTGATAACGAGGAAACTGAGAGAGAAGCATGCGATAGAAGCGATATTGCACACGACAAAGATAAGTGTGCGATCCCAACGACTCACTGTAAGTGTCCCAATGAGGAAAAGAGGTTAGAACAGTGCTTTCTGCATACATATATGTATGTATGTATGTACAGCTACATAGACGACATAAATGTAGGGAGACAAGATCTGATTCACTAGGTAGCTAGCTACTATGCTTATATCTCTTGGTTTTCTGTAGGAATCGCCTGGCTGCCATTGGATTCCTACAAAATGACAAAATACGTGCAAGATTAGCCCCGCCACGACAGTGACGTTGTTCACATGAGCACTTGCAGATACTCCTTCTTAGCCTATTGCTAGTTCAGACAATCATGATTGTAAGACACAAGTTGCGCCCCTCCGACGAACAAAGAAGTACGAGAAGCTCTGTATCTGTATTCTGAAGGTAGGGGTGTCTGTAGAAGAACAACTTCTTGATTTCTGAGGGCTTATAAAGCAATGACAGAAACAATAGTACTGGGCTAATTTGGCGCAATCCATATCCCACACTTTTGTAGAGAAAAGACAAAGATAGAATCATGACCATGTGGTGCATCACTGATAGATACGAGTGAACGCGTCTATTCAGAGAGCACCACGCATATCTTGTCGATATGGGATTAAAGAGACTGTAGCAATTGGACACACTTGTATCTGCACACATACTATGCATGTCGTCGAATAAGGAAAGTTGAACGGTCTAGAATGATATTGATTGACTCACGGTTTAGAAACCCTTCCTCTTGGCGCCCGCTTTGTACGGGGGGAGGTAGACCTTGCTCATCTGGAAGGGCTATATATCCTGAGTTGCCGAACGGGTTGATAGACTGCAGCGATGCCATGAAGCCTCCTTGTGCTGGAGCTGACGTGATGATGGGCGCAGGCTCCCGGCGGGACCAGCCCAGTGAATTGATCGAGTCGCGAAACGAAGAAGAAGCCATTGCAATATCACGTTATGGTGTATCGAATAAAGAGATATATGCAGAATGCAAAAGCCACTTGAATGGTTGTAGACCGGAGATTTCGGAGGAGAATAGGTAGGGGCGTGTGAAGCTTTTGGTGTCTTCTGGTAGACAGCTCTGACGTAGGCCGATCTCGAAGAGTCGCAGATATACAAAAAGGCGGCTGGCGCAGTGATGGAGGGTCGGGATAGACTTGAGCTTATGACCCAATCACGGTACAAATATATTCGTGGTGCGAGAATCGCGCAGTGGTTGGCGTCGGCGTCGCAGTCACGGAGACGCAGGAGGATAATCGCAGCAAAGATTTAAAGAAAGTGAACCGCGTTTTCCGTGTTCAGTGTAGTTTTTGGAACGTCGTATGTCGAAGGCTGCGTCGCGAGGAAGAAGGAGCAGCCAAGAGGAGAACAAGAATGATTCGTAGGAGGGGTGGCCGATTTGTGTTGGAGAATTATGAGGAAGGGCGTGTAGCTGGTAGATGAGTGAGGTGCTTCAGGTTGATCGAAGAATGGACGGAAAAGTTGCAGTAGCGATGTGCGCTTGATATAGAGATCGATTGGCTGGCGGGATTAAGCAGCACTTGCTTAAGTCGGCACTGTCGTAATTGTAAAAATATGGGAGTTCATTCGACTATTGTGTGAATATGTCTGAAGGAAGATCGAGAAGAATATAGAGAGTTAGTCTACGGAAACATTGAAGGAGGGAAAAGAGACGTCAAGTGGCTGGTGGACTTGGTTGTACTGAATTGCTCAGTACTATGGGTACCAGCAAGCTCCAAACATATGGGTTGCAGGGATGTATGTATGTGAGATAAAGCGTGGTGGCAGGGCAAAACAGTAAGAAAACCAGCCATGTATGCCTAGCTCTATCCCGAGATGTCACAGCATGTTCGAAGCCTAGCCTGACGAGAAAAACGTTGCCTGGACTGATGATAGCCTGTGGTTTTCTGTTCTACTACTATTGATAGGACAAGAATGATCGGCCATGCAAGGCACCAGTCTGATAGGACATAGCACCACTCAGTAAGCACTTCATGAAACCAAGTGGACTGTGGTGCTAATAAAGTTGCGCTATGAAGGAATCAAGATACAAGCCAAGGTCACTGTGATGACAGCATAGGGATCATGGCATCCCCAACGGAATCTGGCTGCCAGACAATCAGCTATCATTGTATGAGGCCTGGTCAGGCCAAATCGCTGTATTGATGTGACCAAAGTCCTTCCATCGTCCTTATCTCATCTCGACATAGAACTATGATATTGCCGTGCTAATATATGTTTTTGGCTTACCTAGATGATAACAAAGCTAGACTATTGCTATTTGAAGCTAGTCGGCGTTGTAGTTGGGCTGCCAAACAGTCGGTGTGATAGTCTCGGCACTTGGGATACCCACGCAAACAAGGATAGTAATACCTACTAATCGAAATAGAATGAAGAGGCGTTTATAGAGTATAGATAATGCTCTAAGGGGCGGGAGAAGATGATGGGACGTGGGTGGGAGGGCAGGCTTTAGCAATAAAAAAGTATCACGAGGTTTAGCCCATCTATAGGAACAAATGGCCAGCCTAGTGTCTACAGCAGGCAGGCAACTAGCCAGATAGGCCATCAGTGGACAGTAGCTTAGAATCAGCCAGTTAGAATGCTAGAAACGGAGTCTTAGTGCTCCACCTTCACTGAAACGCCAGAGTCTTTGTTGCCATCTGCCATGCTAGCCCAAACCCTAGTCGACTATAGTCACATTCATTTGTTGGATGCAACTTTAAGGCGGGGCCCAGGCTGTCATCTTTACTAGGCGGTTAAGGACCCTAATACTGTAATGTTGTCTTAGTGCTATGTGCACACTAAACTTGGTGCTCCAAAACATAAACCTAACGTCAAATTAAATCGGTAGGCTTCAGAAGACCACCACCGTGGAGTGTGACAGCGACCCAAACTTTCTAGCAATCGATTTATGAGCACTCTGGGTATCTTTAATCTTGATTCCGTTCTACCCTCTATCCTAGCAATCATCGGAGTTTAGGACCCTGCTACCGATCATCTACCTACCACTATCATCATCCATGGCCGCTTGCTTTCTGCCGTGTTGTGGTCATTATCACTCGCTGTCTCGGTGCTTCATATTCCCGCTAGACACTGGAATTCCTTTTCATACGATTGCTTTTAAAGATCCTTTTGATAATGAGGAAGAAGCTAACTAGAGGTCCATCGGGAAGCGCATCTCACCAAGCTATCGTTTCATAGTGTCATTCTCATAGCTGGATTCCTATCTGCATCTTTTCGCATGTTTTCTAGGATCCCAAAGGTTAGCGGTCTGTTCCCAGAGCCCACCTTTGTAGTAACCTTGTTTTGCTCTCGGTGCTCTGTTATGTCCCCATAACCGTCTGTCTTCGCTATTCTGACTTGTTGCTCCGACCTCATCTGATGCTACAATTACATGCCCAAATGATACGTACTACCGAAGTTCGACTCTATACAGAAAAGCATAACAGTATAAGTATATCTCGCTCAATTCATCACTCAACACATTTATAGTAGTGTGGCAGCCTAGGTATCCCGTTCAGCGGCCGGTGAATGCAATAGAGCTCGTGAGCGCGGGCTATTCGGTAGTGTCCTCTAGTGGCCCTTATGTCGTGTCTTCATCTTGTATTTTCCAGCTTAACATGTATGTACGTATGTACACTCGTAGATTTAGTGTCTTATCGGCTACAGAATGCCACTGTATTAGCTCTTACTAGTAGCTTGCCATTGCAAATCTGAGGTCGTGTTGCTCCCTCCTCTTCGCGGTGAGATGGCTTCCGGGCATTGAAATACCAACAGCGTTGCACTTGATGTGGGAATTTCGGTACTTATGCTCGTAGGCCACTCGTAGCACTTTATTGTAAGTACTTGTTCCTGCTATACTACATGCATTATATTGCAGGCAGAAGCCGGCACGTCTGGGCTGGATTATCTTCCCTGCTTATGCATATCCCACCTGCACTCCAGCTGCAAGCTCTTAGTTGTGCCGCCGACCCTTTTTCCCCATCCCGTTCTTGTTCCCTCTCCTTCTTTTTCTCTCTATATCAAGTCTGATTTTGACGCTTTTCCGTTTCAGTAAAAGCTAGTAGACGCCGTGTCCTTTAAACTAATAAAAGTATGGGTAGCCATCCATAATTTCGTCAGCTGCCATTTATCTCAAGTCGCCCAGCCGTGCAACTCGTGTATATTTCCTAACAGGCTCGAAATTCATGTCGCATACACACCAACTTGAACTTAACATTGGCTCACATTCAAAATTTTCCAGTAATACGAGAAGATAAAGGTATGTATCAAGTCCCTGTGCAAAGTCAAACGACAGGATATGGTGGTGTTAACTGTAGGAGAGGTGACGCTTTCGAGTGTGGCTTCGCTTGGAAATCCAATCTTTCTTCGGTTTCTTTTCTTTTCTCCAGCAGATAATGTAACTCAACAAGGGAACTACGCTATCTCTTGCCGGAGACGTGAGTTTCCGCTATGACGTGAGTCTACCTATCGAAATGGTACAAGTTATTAGCTTGGATGATTCATAGTTTTTGGTTTTCTTTTCTGTTTTTGGCGCTGCGCGCGCTTGTTCTTCACCTTTCACTTACTCCTCGCTTGCCTTTTGTTCTTATCAGTAGGTTATCAGCGGATGGAGTGGGTGCGGGCCTGTTGTGATCATGGTTAGTGCCACTAGCTCCAGGCTACATTAAGACAAAGTTATTGTCGAAAAGTCTGTTGTTCTTCACCTTTGTCTTTAGTGAAGAAGGAAAGTTTATGTTGCTAGTCCAGACACGGCAAAGCGTTAATCTTGGTTCTTCTACTCTCGTCTGACAAAGCACTCAGAAATCGAAAGTAACGGTTTATCGTTCGCTGATCATCTCTTTTGACTACAGCTGTACAAGAGCCGTGTTGATATCTAACGTCAAAGCCACTGATTTATTATTCATATAGCAATACTAAAATATCATATTTGAATCGGTGTGTGTGTGTGATTTGAGCACGAGAGAAAGAATAACACGCATTAATGCCAAAACAGACCAGTGAACCTGTCGGTCCCAAATTATATCCATGGTTCTGATCAGTCATGCAGCCAACCGTCCTTTATCAAATACATTTTATATATTACATATATGTTGACTATCTAACTCTCGATTATACAAGATATATGGGCCTTGCATAACCCAAGAGTTATACATATCTAATATACTTTTACCAGCGTCACCTTGCTTTACGGTATCTATATTCGTAACGTTGTGTCTTCTTTATGCAAGGGCACAACTTATTCCATATTTATGCACTACGTCTCATTATACAAAATGCTCGCTACACTACGCTTAGGAGCCGATTGGATTCTTCCTTTACCTCTTCTGGGTGTCGTCTATCGTTTATCCTACTGCTACAACAGTAGTAGCATTGCTGGTCTGCTGCACTGTACCATGAAGCCTTCATCCACCTAAAGTGTTTCCTCCTCACCATAGTGCCAGTACCATTCAAGTATCTATTTGGCTGTGGGTAAGTATATCCTCTATAACGTCACCGTTTTCTATCCTTGTTGTCGTCCGAACCTATTCCACGGGCCCTCTTTGTTCTGCATTCCTTTCTTTCTTTCTTCCTCTATCCTCAAAACTTTGCACAGATTTGAACCTTCTCGCCTCTGGTATTTCACCAGTAGTCCTCATTGCACATACATAATGTAGAAGAACTGCCCTTTTACTTCGCTTAACGTATGACATATCATGATGACCTTAGCTAGATATTATTCAGAGTCTAGTCCTTATCTCTTCCGTCAAGAATACGGTGATCATGATTCCATATCTAAAGGCACAGCAGTGGCATGTTCTCATTTTGTTCTCTCATTTTTTTCATCATCCCGCCCTAACAACCCTTCAACTGCTCCTCTATACATCATCAACTATCCTTCCGTTTCTTGCCATCACATAGCCTCCCCAACTATCCGAAGCATCTTCATCGCAACCTATATATATATATATATATATATACATCTGTATAGCTAGGAGAAGAAGTCCAGACCAAATAACAATATTGAAAGATGACATGGGAAAAGAGGCAATCATCATTATGGATAAGAGGAACAATACATGGTATCATTAAAGGGAGGCATTGCATAGTAGCAGTCTATTCCTGTTTTCTCCTCAAACTGCAAGATACAAGTCGTATCTGTATCTCTAATGCGGTCAGGATAGTAGTACATGAGATACTTGATAACTCTACTGCTTCTAGTTCCTTTACCGCTGGCAATGCTAGGGCTGTCTAAGTATCTATAGAATATATGTATATCTGCCTTTTTAACCGACAAACGTATACAGATATGCTCACCCCACCCCTTCACTCAATATGAAGCCGTGGATATTCTTATTACTTTATTATACGGCCGATAAGGGCTTGCAACATGTCACAAGTATCCCGTCTTCTTGCCGATACTCATGTTGAGCTCACCAAGACACAGACTTTCCAAGTCCCCAGTCTTCCAAACATTCTACCACGCTGCACTCATATATTCCATTGTCACATCGATATTGTACAATAATATCTCTGCTTACCAACATCATCATGCATTAAAAGTCGCCGTCTGTTGTTGTTGATATTGTTATTGCCTATCGGAAAAGATATTGCCGGTCTATTCAATAGGCCTGTACACTCTCTCAATCCACTATATTTATGTAAGAAAAACAAAACAAGCAAACAAGGCCACTCAAGCCTAGTATGTCCTTCTCTTGTGGTATTTTTTCGTTTGTTTATCTCATTTAGTGGCTTTATCGGATACCTGCATGTCTATGATTAAAAAAGACATGCATGTTATATCTTCTCGATTCAACAATAACTCGCCACCACCATCGACACATATAAGCAGTCGGCGTGTCCTGATGTGTTTCGTATACCGTAGCCTCTTGCCTATCTAAGCCAACGTATCCGAGCAGAATGTCATCATCTTGAAAGTAAACATAGCCAACGAGTCATCTGCGAATAGTAGCTGTCTCTCTGTGTACACTTAGCAATACTAAAGCCTGCTAGCATCTCAAGGAGGCCGGAAAAGACACCCTGTGAGGCAAGTAAGATGTTTGCTTTCTATAGTACTATTTATCGAGAGGACTGGAGTAGTTGGTTGGAAATGTCTTACCAACTTGGTCCTAGAAAATATTCACATGCTCTCTTGCATAAATCATGTTGGTTATGGGCATGTCGATCAACGTCAAAATACGCCCTAGGCATTTTTATTTCTCTCAGACACACCCTTGTATTTTTGTTTTTGTTTTCACTGGCCTTATTTTCGAGGGCTCCCTCCTTGATGTATCGTCTTTTGAGCTAGAATAGAGAACAAAGGAATAAAGAGACAAGAGAATATCGGTGTGAAGAGTCAAGTAGCCGATTATCACATTCACAATATCTGTATGTCTCCCACACTCTTTCACGTTCTAAGCGACGTAGTCTTTTTCATGCTAGTCATTCATAAATCTCGGATCTAGCTATTCCCGTGCTTTTTTTTTGGGTTGTTTCTTTTGTATTTATAGTAATTTATGGGAAGATAAAAGAAGGAACGTGAAGCTTTAGCCTTCTTTTCCTTTTGCGAAAGTATGAAAAAGATATTGATTTTCATACAGTAACAAGGCACTCTAGATTGAATAAGTGACAATTTGCCCACCCCCGCCTAAATCAAATTGAATATGTATATAGCACTTCATCATAATAGTTTATACTTGTATTTCAAGTAATATTATTTTTTGCTACGCGTCTTTCTTCTTCTTCGTCAGATTCTCGGGATAATTAGTAGTAATTGTGGTAGTAGTAGTCGGGCTTATGTCGTTAGACATCAAGTGAATGGTATGATAAGCCCAAATATGTAGCATATGAGCTACTGTGCAGCAAGCGAGGAGGATTCCCTGATACATGATTCAACGGGCGATTAGACTCTAAGTCTTAGAGTGGTTTCTTAACCAGAAGTCTATCTTAAGTAGCAGATCTGCAAGATGTCGTCAAGTATGGAGGGGTAGTAGAGGTAGCTCGAGCTTAGACTAGAGGGGCTTATTGATACATGATATAATATCACTCTATTTGCTGGGTTAATCCCTTTTATTTTCCGCCTTTCTAGTACAACAAGTTAAAGCCTTATTGGGTTATATATGTGGCAAGAATGATTGTAGGCAGCCTATTATCATTATGATAAATAACTATGAACAAAATGACATGGGTCAACTACATACATAAATGGAATAACTAGACATTATCTATTTATCTATCTAGAGTGACGACTTTCACAGACTTGGGCTGTTTTATTAGCTAAGTCGTGCTAAAATCTTGACTAGGCGTGAAAAAAGGCGAATTAAGGCAAAGCACAATATTAACAGAGTATGTGTAAGAAAATTCCGGGCGTTTGGGTTAGTTTCTAAACATGTTTATTAGTAGCCATACTATGAATTTGGTTAGACTGAATAAATCAAGAAACTAGCATCATCGGGAAATCTCATGTGGAAAAATTGAAAATACGTTGTTTCTATCATTAGTAAACCAGCGTCGACATGTGGACATAATTTTCGATCCCACTAGCAAGAAACGAACGAAATTTGGTCGTCTGAGAAGCAACCGTGATGACTTTTTATGGTGGGTGGGTGGGGGTTAAAATAAGGGTTTGGAAGAAGAAGTAGATAGCTGGAAAACGACCACCTGCTCCTCTACGCTATATGATGGGCGAGTCATGCGGCATAGCTTGAGTAATTGCTTGGTCTTAGTCTTGCGAAGTTAAAATTGTATTTTAAAAATGTCCAAAAAATTTAATACATCAATATGGCTTCATGTGTCTCCCTTTGTTAGAAAGAAAGGGATGAAGAAAATTAAAACGCCGGATCTCAGATAAATGGTCAGCATCACATGCTATAAATCTCGGGGCTCTAGAGTGTTCCTTGCAGGTCTGACAAAAAGCAATAAGAACACAACTCTGTGTTGGTTGTTTACATGTGTATGTATTTACATATAATGCAGTTGCAAAGCAAATACAACAAATTCTAGAGTAAACATGGCTCGAGTGTGATTTCTGCTTATGCTGCCTAGACGGCCGGCCTGCCAAGTCTGAACAGAGCCTACTGTTTCCGGTCAGTTGGGCAGTCAGCACAGCCGCGCTCAGTTTTGTCATAGAGTTTGTTTATATGTATGTATGTATTTATGTGCATCCATACACGTTATTGTTCATTTGTCATACTCAATAGGAAGACTAGATAAATAGCCTTTCATTCTTCAAGTCTACCAGGGGTGGCTTACTTTCTACCGGCAAAAAAGGGAAAGTCAAAAAAAAAACGAACTTGTATCAGAAAGGGTCGCATAAGGAGGCAAATCGGCAAACTTTTGTCTGTCTGCAAAGTCGTCTCTTTGTCGTAAAGAAGGAAGGAGTGGCTTGCTCGGTGTAGTACATTAGATATTAATGTAGCTTAAAGAGCAGCCAGTTAGATTTGGCGCCGGCCTGGTTCAAGGAAAGCATGCAGGTCTTCTGGTTGGTGTTGGTTTGGCGTGGTCACATCGCTAGTGGGAATTTCCGAAGTAGACTGAACGAGCCAGAAACAAAAGGAAGGGAAAGCAACGGGTAACAGATACAAAGAGGGAAAAGTAAAAGAGTGAGTAGAGGTAGTTGTATGAGATACATACCAGTCCAGCTAATACCAAACAAACACTGGTATAAAATTATGTACAGATATTAGTCTAGTCAGTACTGGTATAGTTTTATCGTGTTTTCGGTGCCGATTGTTTGTATACTTAATTCCTTTTAGGCCCGCCTTCGTGCATTGATGTACTGAAACTATGACGCCATGTTTCTGAGGAAGGATAGCTGTTGTCTTGTTTTATTCATCAACTTCTCTCGGAATAAGAAAAAAATAATCCTTGGGAGCAGGCTCTCTCGATCGTGCTCTTTATAGATTCCGATGGCTTTGAGATTGAATTATAAGCTAGCAAATAAACTAAACATGAATAGCATACATACAAAATCGAACACGAATAAGGAGGGGTGTCTATATCATGTGTAGTAGCAAAAAGCAAGTCAGAAGCTGTTTGCATCTGATGCAAAAGCACATCATGCTTTACTCTTTCTCTTTTTCTAATTTCTGATTCTCGTTACTTATAATTTTCTTTTTATTTTCCGTATTTTTTTTTTTGCTTTTTTATGAGACTGAGATCTATGTCAATAATATTGGGGTAGTCTTCTTAGAAATCACTCCAATGCATAAGTGCCCAGAATCATGTTAACAATAATACTTTGTTTTCCATTTTGTAACTGCTACTCTAACGTCTTAGTTTTTGGGTTTCTTATCCTTTTCTTTCACTTCACAACCCCATATACGGCATATCTGACTACTAGCGTCAGAAATGCCATGTAGGAAAAGTCGAGATTAAAGTTGCCCAGACAGACTTGATCAATAAATCTAAGCCATCAATAATTACACATATAACTATACACATGTGAATACATAGTACATCCCATATCTATCTACAGACACCCCACCCCATCTCTCTCTACCGATCCTATCTTTGATTCAAAGGGCTAGACTGCCGTAGCATTTATCATTATTATTTTATTATTCCATTTATCTTGTGAATTACAGCTCATTGCTGCCGTGTGGTTAGTCGTCGTCATCACAGACTGGAAAAGAAAGAACATGTTCAGGTAAAGTATATATACATACACTAATGTACATACATATACATAGGAAGAAGTGTACGTACGTAATAGAACCTTACTATATACTATCTGGATGGTCTCTATGTAGCATCGTAGCAGCCTAGATCTGTATCATGGAATATAATCCAATATATAAACCTCCGAATTCCCCGTTTCTTTTTACTTGTTCAACCATCTTGACTACTTTGTTTACATTGAAACTCTTTTCCTCATGTCATTTTATCAATATCTTGTTCGATATTGCAACTCGCTTCAACCCTTACATCGATCAATAATACTATAGCCACTACTACTATATAGTGTGTTCAGAGCCATCGGCCATTTTCTCGAATATAAACACCAAAACCAACCAATCTTTCTTTGCTTGGTTTTTTCCCGAGACGCTACTACTACCAAAGTTAATACTTCCAGCTTGCACAGATTACTTCTCAAACTCAAGCAAGAAAAAAAAAAAACAAAGGCCCACCCATTCAATATCTCCTTCTCCTACCACGCCTTTAAGTACCTATTATCTCATCTATCTTAGTAAGTCACTAGCATATCCCTTCTCTTCCAATTGTCAGGACGGAGACTCGGGAAGTACAAATACCAGTCGTTCCTCCCTTTTCTTCTTCCGTCTCTTTTCTTTTCTCTTCTTTATTTTTGTTTTCCAACATCGCTAACAGAAATATATCCAGCTTCGTTCTATCATCATCATTGTTACTCTACAAGACCCTTATCCTTCTCACATCACAACCCTACTATTCCCATTCTAACCCTAGTGCTAAACTCAACAACGCCACTTACATTGTTTATCTTCATCACACTTCACCTCTACTACCAACGCAGTCATCGCTACAATATCAATCGCTGATATACATATAATATTACATCCTATATTTAGTATGTCTTATCCATGAGCAACCTCTCTAACTCCCTACATGATTGTAGTTTTCCGCCTATCTCTCCCTTCCCCTGCACTGACGTCAGAGATGCTTCCTTCTCGGTGTCTTGTACCCTGTTTTGTTCCCGTTCATCTCTTTGCTTAGTCTTTACTCGCTCTAGAACTTTTCGATTGATGCCCTTGCTTGCTGGAGTACACATTTAGTCTTTACAAGGCATTTGGAAAGCGTGAATTCGTTCTATTCTATGTATGCATTGTTCCGATTATCTGGAACGATATAAAAAACCGAAACTCAAACAAGATCGACACAGAAAGTTCTGATTAGAGTTCCTTCGTTGTGTTCTGATGAATTCAAAAATAGAATTGGATCTGACACAAACGCACATCGAGAAGGTTTACGAAAAACGTGTGGCTTTCATAGAATCTCATGAACATTATTGATTTCACTGCTTCCCCTCATTCCTGTTCTGTTTTTCTTCCTCGTTTGGGTTTTGTTACTAACATAATTTTACTTGCGTTCCATAGCCTCTCCTCGCTGAGCTAAATTCTAGGCATAAATAACGCCGTCTGTTTTGTTATCACTGGTCTTGTATCAGACCTACGGCACAACTCCTCTGATTTCTATATATTGCCTATTGGCAACTTATCATAAATCAGCCTTTCTTCTAAGATATTATATCTGTTTTGTTTCTGAATATACACAGCGATTTATTCACAAGTCATAGAATTGGCGTTCTTATCTACGCGCACTTTCTGGTAAGCAACCTATCATCTTTCTGCTCTGATTTGTTTGTTTTGTATTTGAAGCATGTGTAGTGTATCTATTGTCGTACCCTTTCCCTCTCGCTCCATTATTTTGATTTGCCTAAATTCTCTGTGATACTACAGCAAGGTTGTAGTGCCATGATACGTCATTCCACCATTTATGGGGATTTATGCTCTTTCAGTGAGAGAGCGGTGCAGAAAAACAAACACAGTTACTCTATAATACAGTTTGTCGTCTTGGTATTACCTTTTGTGTTTAGCCTATGAATATAGGTAGAGAAGACAACACCGGGCCGAACGTCCGTGTCTTCTCTGACTCGTGGCCTGATACATAGCTGTGTTGACGCTAGCCCCGGCCACTTCGGCAGTGTCAACAAAAGCCTTAGACTCTCTAAGTTAGCCCTGTGTCGCAGGCGAAAACACTACAGCATAGCCTGGTTATGGTGACTAACCCGGCGTGCCGGGACGTCTGATTCGCTGACATAGCCTGGCTTTTCGTGCTCTGTATTTCTACTGGTCCCTGAGGCTCTCTGGAGTTGTGCCTCTTTTCTTATTCTCCTCAGATATGAAAAGGCCGAGGCGGCAAAACACAAGAGCGGTATACATGGAAGAGGCGGCTTTCTGCTCCTTCTCCCGTTATCTCTAGCTGGTTTTGTTGGGCTAGTTAGCCGGCTATCTTGGTCCGACGCCGACACTCTGCCTACGGCCTGTCAATCTGCTTCCGTTGGCCTTCACTTGCCGGGCAAAATGAGCTAGTGAGCTCGCATGTTTACCCCATATAAATATTTCTCTCCAGCCCGTTTTGTTTTGGTTTGGCGGCACAGGACGGCTCGTTAAAAGCTCGCTCTGTTTTGCGTGCTTAAAGAGTCTGGTTGGCCTCAATCCTCAGATTGGGGGGGACAAGAAATTCAAAGGGAAACCGGCCTTTCTCTCTATTGTCGTCTCTTGGCGTCCGCAACCAAGTGGGAAAAAGAAGATACCCCGACCTATCCATCCATGCTATCCCTTCCAACAGCGTTTATAGCGCCGGCCATAACCAATGTCCTTTCCCTATACACAGGGAGACTTTACACGCTTTTTGTGTAGGAGCTAGAGAGGCTCAAGTTGCTTTGAACTAGCTCGGTCAATAACGCAGGCAAAATTCAAGAAAAATTAAATACATAAAATAGTGGCGGAGAGAGGCCCTTCCCCGTATTTCTGCCTTCCCCCAGCTTTTATCGTTCTGCAGTTTCCGTACTTGTCTAAGCTGCCCCACTCCATTCGAGAGCTAAACAAAACGGAAATAGCATGTCCGCCCCGGTTTTCTTGCTTGGCCTTTGCTTTTTTATCTTCAAAATGACAGCTAAGTTAGTCACTGCTGTATATCTTGCTGATGGTGTTCTTTTTCTTTTTCTTTTCTCTTTCTCGCTCAGTTATCTGCTGATTTTTATTTTTTTCTATCTTTGATATCTTTTCAGCGTATCCCAAAATTCTACGGTTGCTAACATATCTTAAGACTTCTCGAACCATTGTCTCGTCGCATTCAATTGTTCCCCATCCGACCGCATTCAGACTGTTGCATTCTAGCTTTAGCTTCAACTACCACTGCGCAAACGGCTACTATTCTGGCTCTATTCTCCCCGCTTCTTCAGAATAAACAATCTATTCAGAAGCTAACAGAGGCCACAACCCCTCACAGCCATCGCTCTAGCCTGGACTGGACTCTTGTACTTGACCCCGCTATCAATCTTAGCTTTTAGCGCTATCGCAAAGTCAACAAACAGGCCAAGTCCACTCGCCCGTATTACTTGCTTTCAGGCAGACGCAGTATCAAAGAAACATCATCGTCATCGTCATCACATCGTCAGTAAGTCCTACCGTCTCCTGCCCCTCCCTTCTCTGCAGCTATCCTTGCAGTATCTGCTATACCCCGGCCCCCTCGAAATAGAAGACACAAACTGCACAAAGTACGCACCAAATTCACAACTTGAGATCAATGAATTGGTCTTTTGTCCGATACGACAACCGTCAACAGTCGGAAGAGACGCAACTGAGCCAAACACCTTCAACCGCTCCAAATACTCTGTGATTTGCCTGTCAGACTAGCCGTGGTTGAGACCTTTTTTATTCCATATTTGAATTGCATATTTGGATATTTTTGCCTGTTTCGTTTGTCAGCCCCAAATTCTAACCTATAATATCTCGCATAGGATCCCATTTCTCTGCTGTACCAACTAGACCCTCTAGAACTATCAAATCAAAAGGCCTAGACTTCTTAGACTTCTAGTTCCAGCTACCATTCTTTTTCCATATTAGCCGCAATCCCTTCTCTAGCCCGGCCCACGATAGCCCGGTCGCTTTATTCTTCTTCTCTTTTTCCCTATATTTTTTTCCTATTTAACTACTTGTCCCCAGACAAAATCCCTCCTACCTCCTTCACTCCAATTGTGACTCTGCATTTTGCTCTTCTTACGTGCATCCATTCCTCTACTATAAAGTCGACCTCACTTTACTATTTTTATATAGTCTGAATATCTTGATTTCTGATATTCTCAGCTTACTGTGCAGTATCTTTGTTTGCCCAGCACCTGCCTACTATTAAGGTAACAATTACTTCTTGCTCTATAAGCCACGACTTGCCATATACCCTTGGTCTTCCACTCTTTAGAAGCCCCTATTCGCTTCCACACAACTTTGCGTCAACTATTTTCGTTCACGATTTGTGAATGGCCTCGCTAAGAGGAATACTGAAACTCGTTTTCCTACTTGGCCCGTCCGACGAGTATCAACGAGTAAGTCAATTTGCTTGATTAGTTCCCTGTCACAGTATTGCAGGGCTTCTCTTGGTTTCTCAAGTCTCAAGTCTCCAGAGTCTAAGTCTTGTCTTGTTTACGGCGCATTCCGTTGCCCTCGGCCCCCTCCCCTCGCATATTGCACTGTAAGCTGCAGTCAACAGCGCGGCTCGGCTTTCCGTTCTTCTATCTGTTAACCCAAATAAACCCGCCTATCTTTACGTATCTACTTGTTGATCACCACGTATCACTCACCGACCGTCATACTAACCTGGCACATCGTTGTAGACCTTTGCCTCCACCCACGCTATTTTTTCTTCTTTTTTGCCGAGCTTGTTCTTTGACTGAACGACGCTACTATCCCACCTCGCACCCCGCAAGGCAGCATCCCTACTTTCGGAGTCCTCTAGTGCCTCTTTGACTTTGCCAGCCAACAATATTGGCACATTTATAGAAGGCCTTTTCGTCTCATCCCGTCAACAATTGTTTTTTTTGTCTTTTCATTTGTCGCTTCGTATTTACATCATACAAAATGGCTCAACCATTCTCCTTCTCGCCTAACACGGCGAGCATTGATCCAAGCGACCTTATCTCCAACACTTTCGGCTCTTCATACTACCACAACCAAAACGATGCTTTTTCGGGAAACGCCATTTTCGGTGATGATGAACTTCTCGACGGTCTTCAAGAACCCATTAATGGTCTTGCTACTACTTCTCCCGATTTCAACTCCATGAACATGGCTTTCAGTCACCCACAAACCATGTTCCCCAACATTGACCAACAAGTCAACGGCTTTTCAAGTACACCCAACAATAACCGTATCCAGCACCAGTCATATGTCCAGTCTATGAATGGCCAGAACTTCCAAGCAAACATGCGCAACATCGGCCAACCTGATGATACCAGTTCAATCATGCAAAGCGCCCGCATGGCGAAGCTCTCGTCCAGCGCCCGTGTTCCTATGCCTGGAAAGACTTCTATGTCACTCGGTGTCGGTGTCGGTGTCGGTGCCGGTGAGCCACCCGTCGGTAGCTTCGGCGGTCAGCCCATTGGGGCCCTCGGAATGGAGCACAGCAACAGCAACAACGCTGTCCCACCGCCTACTACTACTGCTACCGCTAACAACAACAATAACAATAACTGGATGCAATCCACCGCTGGCAGCTTTGGCCAGTCTTATGGCTCTGGTCTCTCGTCGCCACCACCAATGGGCCGTAATCAGATCTCCGAAGTGATGAAGGCCGGTACTAGCATGCCGGCCAAGCTCAACGGCCCACCCATGACAACTCAGGACCTAAAGCGCAAGCGTCGTCGGGAGTCTCACAACCTAGTCGAGCGCCGTCGTCGTGATAATATTAACGAGAGAATCCAGGACCTAAGCAAGTTGGTCCCTACCCATCGTCTAGAAGACGACAAGATCCGCAAGTTGATCCAGAACGGAACTCCTATGTCCCCTACTCTTGGTAGCATTAATGGAGTCAATGGCGCTGGCGCCAGCCGTCGCGGACCCGGTTCTATCACTACCGGACTACCAAGTGAAGATAAGGATAAGGGTCCCAACAAAGGCGATATCCTGAATGGAGCTGTCGGTTGGATGCACGATCTTTTATGGATGAACATTATCCTTATGCGTCAACGTGAGGAGCTGGAGAACACGCTACGTGAGATGGGCTCTGCCGTACCATTCGAAATGACGGACGAGGAGAAGCGCATGCAGAGTGAGATCATGGAGACCATGAACAGATGCGACCTGTCCACCCTCACATACACTCGTGCGTCTGGAAGTGGCCTTCGTGTACCGAACTTTACAGACTACAAGGGTGATCTAATTTCCAATGGCACCTCAAGCAACCCACTCAGTATGAGTCCAGCTCCTAACGGCACTACTACCTTTGATGGTACGCCTAACATGTGGAGAGATGAGGACGATCATGACAGCAATGGCAAGCCCATTGTTCACGAAGAGGATGAGTACATGGACTTCTATGACGGCTAGTTCTATACTCCCTACTCGCTCATATCTTTCTCATATTCTCTCTCTACATCTATCTTCTTTTCAATCATTCTTTTTTCTTTTCTCTCTTAGCATAATTTGGCTTCTTGGTTTTTTATTTGCTCATATAGCCATTGAAGGCTTTACGGTGGATCATGTTTTCCCTTTTTCCTTGTTTTTTTATATCATGTTCTCGTTTGTTTCTGTTATCTACTACTGGTCTATTATTGATTACGCGATATGACGATGGTACGTTCTTTTTTTCCTTTTTTTGATTTTGTTGTTTTTAGTTCTGCTTTGTTGCCGTTCTAATTGTTCTGTCTTTTGTTTCCTTTACTAGTTCTTTATATGTTACACTTGTTTTTCTGGTGAGCGTCTTCACACGATACCACTAACATTTTTGCATCTTTTTTCCCATCTGGCGTTTCTTTTCTGGGACTTCAAAGACATTGACTGGTGCCATGGGGACGCTGATACCAGGTTGTCTTATTTGCACTTCATTTTCATTTTTCATTTTTTTTGCCAACTGTTTTGCTTCTAAATTGCTCTAATTTATTTTACTTTTATTGAAGCCATAGCTGGCTTGAATTTGATTGTAATTCAATATGGCATGTAATAATTAAACTAGTCTTACTACAGATCCATCTTTTGCCTCTCCCTTTGTTTTTCTGTAAACAAGAAGTATTTGACTCTTTTTCCAGTGTAACTTTGATTTAGTACATGCTATGACATCATCTTACTTGATCTAGAAAAACCCTGAAATCTTTGTTTTTAACCGTGAAGGTTTTACCCCGTTTTGTTTTGTGAGATGTTATTCCGATGGTTCCGACGGCCTAAAATAAAACAATAAATTAGTTGCCTTCGGCCGGGTACTTCAGAATTATAAATCGGATTCGGGTGGTTCTAGTGGTGTTTGAGACTTTTTGGTATATCAAGTCAGACCAAGATTGTGAGATGAGATGTGAGCTGTTATGTAGCTTTAAAAAGGGCATTAAAATAAATAACTTATTTCGTGGCATATTAAGATTGTGTATCGCTATATTCTTGCACATATGATCACACAATGAAAATTAGCATTTCAACGGTAGATAGAGTAGGTAACAAGCAGAGAGAGGCATACTGTTTCTGACTGCGTTGCTTGTTACCAATGTCTGACTACTAGTAGATATTCACTCATCAGGCTAATATGGTACCATACTTCCTTACGACGCATCTGTTCCATCAGTGGAATCCTCTCTAGAGCATTACGCCCGTTGAAGTATTTAACAAACATTTGCCATGCCTCCACCGTCTTCTCCTCGCTAAATCTCTGCTTGATGGCATCGAGATATAGAGCTTCCTTGCCGATCGCCTTGCGCGCATCTAGGATGATGTGCGGCTCAATGTCAGCCAGATGCGGTGCCTCATTCATTGATGGATGCTCTGTAGCTGCGGGTGCCGTTTTACGTGCGTGTGCTGTGTATTTTTCCGCGGCTTCGCGCTTATTCGTGGCGGCGATGCGTATGAGTCTAGCTTTCTCGGCGAGAAGGTCTGACGTCGTTAGGCTGTTGTGTGTACTGCTTGACCGGAGCATGTTATAGTGGTGGCGATGCTGTTGGTGGTGGGCGGGCGATGAGGCAGCATGGGATGAGTGCGTTGCTATGGAGGAAGCGCGGCCGGCGGCTACGGTGGCCGCAGCACCTTTTATGGGTCGGCCAATTTGTGGTCTTCGATCGGCTGTGGGACTAACGGCGCCGGAAACATCACCAGAAGAGACCATGCGATGACTGTGGACAGATTCTAGCGTCCCGGTAGGCGAGGATGAAAGATCAGAGTCTTCGCTAGAATCAGAGCTATCGAGTGCCGATGCAGGTGCAATGGCGTTGGCCTCGATCTTTGTCTTTTCGGTCAATATGCGCAATTCTTGTGCCTCCTGTTCATACTCGACTTCATAGATAATTTCTGGCCAGACTACGACGTAAGCAAATGTACATAGCTGTGTAACCCAGGCGCCGCGCATGAGCCATGAAAGCATCTTCATATACTCGGCACGATGGGATTTTACGGGGCAATACATCTTCCAGGGCCGCGGTGCCATAGACAGATTTTGTAACATAGCCGGCAATGGGGGGGGCTAGCGGGAATTGACGCTGCCATTCTTGGGTGGCACGCGGAAGCCGCTTGGGATTTAGGTTGGGCGATGTTATGTATGTATCTCGTGAGAAAAGAGGAGGGACAGCAATGCCTCGTCGCCAAAAGATGAAGTGGCGCGCAAACTTGCGCACTTGACTGATCGTGAGCTTGTGGGTGTCCGCCATTTGCTGGAACCTGTGTTTGGTTTGATATGTTAGTTGTTATCTTAGCAGGGAGGCTTCATAGGGAGTCAAGTGTGGCCAACTTACGTCGTAGTTGGAGTTGCGGCCAGCCGCACAAACTCAATCATAGAACGAGTAGTCGGATCTGGGTCCTGCTCCAGTTCAGCGATGATCTTCTTGTCACTACCTAGTAACAACAGGCCAAAGGTGCGATCTCTAAGATCTGGGTCGTCGACTGCGTCGTCATTAAGGATATTATGCGCTGTCGTTAGCCAAATTCCCTGTTGTTCCGTGGCATGCTCAGCCGGCAAGACACTGATGAAGTTGGGAAATGGCACTTGTACGGAGGGTGAGAGTGTTCCTCCCGCAGTTTCTAGCTGGAGGGTGGCGATACGGTTGTTGCTGATGGCGGCAAAGAGCTCGCGAACGGCAGCTGCCAATGACGATGTTGCGAGAATCTCACTCCAGAGACTTGATATAGATACTCCTGTGATAAATGTGTCAATAGATGTGGCAACATATATGGAATAAGGTTGTTGGGTCCTACTATTCTCTTTGGCCTTCTCTTTGAGCGCATGGATTAGCTTCGACTCTTTCCATACGAAATCGCTTTCTTGTTGGCTATACTTGAGCACCTTGGTAGTCTTCTTCAAGATATTCTCATACAGGGTCTGGACTAGCTCGTTTGTCTCGTGCTTCTTTGGCGTCAAGAAGAACACAAGGTTGAACATAGTCATAGAGCAGGGCTTTTCCTGTTGAGTCTGATGAGTATGTTCATCTGCTTTTTAGCACCATCTTTCTCTTCGTTAGTCTTGTCGTTATTTTTATCTTTTTCTTCATCGTCGTTTTGATCTTCTCCGTTTAGGTTGCCTCTATCTCTAACATCTTCATAAACAGGCCGCTTGCCTTTCAAAATAGATGGTGATCGACACCTTGTTTCTTCTCCATCTTGTTCCGGGACATCTTTGCTGTCGGTGTTGGCCTCGTCGTCGTCTTCTTCTTCCTTTTCGTGATCATTGTCGTCGTCTTCATCCTCATCATCATCCTCGGTTCTATCGTCGTTGATCACAGCTGCAATTGGCTCGACGGCTTCAGGCCGCGACTTGGGTGACAACGACTCATCCTTGCGTGTATTTGTAGCCGTAGTTGAAGCGACTGATTTGTTTCCCTTGTCTTTTTTCTTACGCCGTGTCCGCTGCCAAACGCCCGACTTAGCAACATGGGTTGGACGCGATATACAGTGTATCGGGTCAAATGATAGATGAAATAGCTTCTTGTGGAATGACTGTTTCGGCGTCAGAATGCTAGCCAGATCGCTCGTAGGTAGTCCCGCAAAGGTATCCCATGGCATGTCCGCAGACTCTTCTCCACGCTTTAGCAACGGATCTCCGCGACTCCATTGCATGCTGCTAGACTTCTTGTGTCCAGAGGCTCCGAGAGCTTCTTCTTCCGGTTGTGACAGACGCTCGATGATTAGATCATCTGGCGGTGCCTTTTTCTCCAGGTCATCAAATGGCGATACTTTCGGCGGATAGTGAAAGACGAATCTCGGTCCGTCCTCGTGCGATTGATTCGTCACCAGCGCCACAGCTATCAAGGTAGCTGGGCTAGGAAGCACAGGAAACGACATAGAGAATTAGGATAGAAGTGATTGTGTGAACGTATCAAGGGCGTGGGCTTCGCCACTATGAGCTCTACAGAAATCTATTCGCATGAGCGGCCGCTTGCGTGTTGCTTGAAATGGTACTTCCAGCAAAGCTTGCACCCCATTGCGATAGCAAGTATCGTCGCATTATACTTGCTTCGCTATAGAGAACTTATTATAGTACCCGCGGTACCAGTCCCCGCTTTTATACATGGTATACATAGATAGTATCGCACAGCTGGCAGATACATTCTGACAGCTGGAGACTACTAAGCTTAACCCTCACATCATATACTCCAAGGGTTGTCAGATGACCAATTGAGTTATCACTCTGCATAGGCTCAGCCTTAACTGTGCATTTATTTACATATCACAAGCTTTCCTCTATTTTTGTTTTCCTCTGGCAACCAAGAGAAGAGTTCTGTTCTGTTCTGGGCACAAGCCAGGCTATCCAGGGGCGGTCGATTTGTCTAAATGTATATATATGTACATACATTACATACCTGTATTGGTAATGTCAAGGCAAGGCAAGGGAAACAAGGGAAGAATGGAATGGAATAACGGAATGGGGAAGGACAGGCCAGGCCACTTTCACATGCATTTTTCAAGGCGTTCCCTCTATTCATTTGGCCCTCCCCCCCAGCCATCCAAACACCCTCAAAAGTGGAGGATTGTGCAGATTAGAGCACCAAAACACTGTGTTTACGTCGCAGCAAATAGCATTACATAGGATAGGTATCGATAATAACAGCCCCCCGAATCAAGTAGATGGGGGTCGGTAAAGCCCAGTTCAAGAATTGTTGGGACGGCGGGAATCCTTATCCTTGTGCACCATAGGAGGAAAGACAGAAAGTGAGATCTAGAGAGATAGATGATGGGCAGATAAGATTTGAGAAATGGTACCGCAAAACACTCGTATAATGCTATAACTCTCTCCATCTCTTTTAACTTTTGAAACACATCAAGTTTGAGGCTTACTATTCCAATACTGATTTAGTGTTATAATGGTGGCCTGCAAAATATAGGACACAGAGGACTAGAGGATAGCACTAGTAAAATATACCACAAAACACACTACTGAAGAATAGGCAATCACCGTTCATCTAGGCGAGTCGGTCGCGTGCTCTAGCATTGGGTTTGCACTGTAGAATCCGTTGAGCAATTGCCTCTTTTCAGTAACAGTGCGTGTGCATAAAAAACCTGTACAGAGGGAAAAATCCAGAATGGGCAAGAGCAGATCCCAGAAATGGGAGGATGTTTGATGGGCCTTCAGTTTGACGGCGGCAGTTACTAACTATGAGGCAAGGTAATGCCATAGTAAACGATAGATAGCCTTGGAAATTATTCTTTTCCTCTTCCTTGGCCTTGACTCTCCTCTCTTCATTTTGATTTTTCAGTGTTGTCATTCTTGTTTCACTTTCAACTTCAACTTTTCAATTCATTGTCATCACGAGAATCTCTTGCTCGATTGCATCAAAGCCGCCAAAATTCCGTTCCTTGCTCCGATTCCGTGCGGTGCCTTCCTTCTTAGCCCGCCGCCGTTATTTTTTTTTTTCTTAACAGACGAAACAGGCTGAGAAATCCCTCCCAGATTCCCAAGACCTCCTTTTTGCTGGCTTTGTTTCTTGTCTGCTATGCTGCATTAAATCTTGACTTCTCTTATCAAGACCTTCATCTTTACAAGCTGCCTATCTATCGTTTTTTTTCGTCCCACAGTCGCCTCTCTTTTAGTCAAATCAGCCACGACCAGCGCAATTGTTTACCATAACATATAAACCACAAATCGTGCCCCGAGCCGCCGTTTGCGCCGTATACTACGATATTCATTCCACGATTTCCCACGATATACCACGCCTTCTATTTTCCCTTACGCATATAATGACAGCCCACGCTAATCCACGCCACATGGAACCCGTAAACGCTGAACGCAACGGCGCCCAGAAGACCGTTCCTTTTCTACCCCTTTCCTACGATGGACAGAATTCTGAAGCCTCCGCCATCGAGCTAGTCAAGGCCATTGAGCCCGAATGGATCTCTGCCGATGGAAAGACTCTTAAGTACGGTGTCAAACTGGTACGCTGCACCGATGGCATCACCAACACGTTGCTCAAAATCATTAATACACACAATGACACCCGCACCGATGACGAGGCCGACAAGGATGCCTTCTTGCTACGCGCCTATGGCAACGGCACAGATGTGATTATCGACCGTGAACGTGAAGCTGAAAACCATGAGCTGCTCATGCGCCACGGCCTGGCTCCCGAGCTTCTAGCCCGCTTCCGCAATGGCATGCTGTACCGCTACATCAGAGGTAGCGTCACGCACCCCGAGGACCTCAGACGACCCGAGATCATCACCGCTGTCGCCAAGCGATTGGCACAGTGGCACGCTACTGTGCCCTGCATTGCTGCTAAATCGTCGCCAACTGCTGCCGACAGCGAGAAGAGCCGCAAGATCATCCATGCTGCCAGTGGGAAACCTATTCCCAATATGTGGACAGTCATGCAGAAGTGGATTCTGGCATTGCCCACCGACACCGAAAGCCGGAAGGAAAAGCAGGCTACTCTGCAAGAGGAATTCGACTGGCTGAGGGCTCTTGTAGGCGACCGGCCAAGTCTAGGCAATAATGGCGTAAGTGGTCCTATCTTACAGTAGTAACAGAGGAGCTCAATTTGAGAGTAATTCTCTCTTATCTAGGCGGTAGTTATCATGGTAGTAGTCGGTTACGCTCTACCAGGTTCAACTATACCCAATGAACCATCTCTGGATCATCATCCAAGGCATAGTTCCTTCGCTAACACTTTTCTTTCTCTCAAGCTTGTATTTGCCCATTGTGACCTCCTTCACGGCAACATCATTATAGAACCCAAGGATGTCACTCAAGCCTCTGGCTCTGGTGATGAGCTGACTGTCACCTTTATTGACTACGAGTATGCCACGCCCTCGCCTGTTGCTTTCGATATCTGCAACCACTTTGCCGAATGGGGTGGCTTCGAATGTGATTATAACTACATGCCCACCAAGTCACAGCGCCTCTCATTTATCCGCAGCTACATCTCCGCATACTTTGCTAAGAAGAACGCGTCTTTGACAGCCGAGGAGCTCGAGGTCGAGAGTCAGAAGCTTGCCATTGAGGTTGATATATTCCGTGGTATCCCCGGCTTCTACTGGGGCATCTGGTCGCAGATCCAGTCTGTCATCTCTGAGATTGACTTTGATTACGCCAACTATGCCGATGTTCGTCTTGGTGAGTATTGGGCCTGGAAGGCCGAGTTCAAGGGAACTCGCGCAGAAGGCGAAGAGCTTTGCTTGCGTGAGAAGCGCTGGGCTTCGGATGAGTAAATCTTGTTCTTTTAAAAAGTTGGTCCCCCACTAGATCATAAAACATGATTTTTTCCACCATCTCTTATGGAAAGACTGAAAACAGAATGTAAATAGGATGGCACAAGCCATGCTTCTGATCATGTTATCAACACTCAGCATCAACCCTTTTCCATTCTTCCTTCTTCCATCTATGCTCAGTACATATCTATACATATACCTGCTGATTCAAAGTTAGCTTCTTTTGGTTGCTCTAGTTCTCTTTCTTTCATGGTCACTGTCTTCTCTTTATAATATCCCTTTCCGGACCATTTCTTCGTCTTTTCCAATCCCGCACTCTGAATCATTGAGAATCACTTAGGAATATTCCCAATGACCCCTTCACCTTCTCCTTTACATTTATATTGTCATACTTTTTTCTTATTAGATGCCCATATACACGTTTGTCTCTTGCCCTTATCCCTCTCTTCTCTACATCTTTGTTATATCTTTTACTTGCTTTGATATATCCACGCCATTTTTAATGAAGTTGGACACTATTTAGTATGTTCTCTGCATACTATCAACATATGTGATTTGCTATTATCTATTATTATTGGATTGCGCCCTTCAAGCACTCTTCGAGATTCTTACACCATAGTACCCTATCTACATAAATACTCGCCGAGGTCCCCTTCTTTGTTACATACATGGACTATCGGGCTCTTCTATATTTTCTATATTATAGTGATAAATATAACAACAAGACTTTGGATATCAAAGCTGTCTCAGCAAGTGCCAGGAACTAATCTGTTGCATACCCCTGTGATATAGTCTCTGTATGCCAGCGAAAATACTTTTTATCTTCTTCAATGATACTTTTTTTTGTAAATGATCACTCATTTCTTTGCACATTACCACCGTCCAACTTCAACAACACTACTCTTCTGTTGGTATCGCAAGGAAACATGATACGCTTCAATCAAAGGACACTTTATTAGGCCGTCCTACATATGGCTTGTCTTGGCAAGCGCTTAAGCTTTTTCATTTCTTCAAAACAGTAGCTATCATAATCAGTTATATGCATATTCAACCACCGGATGTGTCTCCGGAGCATGAAAACAGGCAAACAACAAGTGCCGTAGTCTCCCAAAAGCCCGTATTTGTTACGGATACCCCTTCCCTATATTATAGAATAGCCAGTTCATATACCTCAGAATCAAAGTATCACCCCGAAGGTTGACTACGCAGTGTTCTTTTGCATTTGATTTCGGTCTTTTGGTCGTCATGTGACTCTAAATGAGTAAATGAGGGAGTTCCTATCATCTAGAACGTAACCTCTTTCTGTGGCTTCCCGGACACGAGAAAGTGTCCTTCATTTCCAAGGTGCTCGCTCCTATCGACCGGACCTATTCTGTAAGCTACTTACGAAGCAGATATTTCCAACTATTCCCGTTGGATACTAATGCTTGATGTACACAAGCCAAAGGGTTAATGTAATCCTTCTCATACTCAGGAAATAGCAATGTACGGAAAATAAAGTGGCTGGAGTTTAGTCGGAAACATGCAGAGTCTATGGTATATGTTGGGTAACCGCGGGATTTTGTCAGGTTGAAATATAGACTTCTATATTATTATATACATATATATGAGGACATTGTCACATTATAAACGCCGTCAAAAGACTCATTCGGCTACCTGTATATATTCACAAGCCATTCTTTACCTAACAAGTCTGTGTTTGTGTGTAACTACTTGGTGACACAAGTTCTAGTAACGTTAACAAATACTAGGGTTATATACAGGGTTCAGTTGATATAGCCTCAAATAACCCAAGGAGTAGTACAACGAAAAGATATTTTGACCAACAATATTGCCAACAAAAAGCCTTTTTTTTTGCATCTTCTTTCTTTCCTACCAGAGCCAAGCCTCAATCTGCCACTTCCCGATAAGAGCTTATACAGCATACTGCATCCCAAGTGACACAAAAGAGAAGAGATTCACAAGTATCCGACTCCCTCTCTCACCCCATTCCGTCTAGGAAAACAGAGTTACATGTGGCGTAAATATTCACTCCTATGCTATTATGCTATACTACTTAGGAGTATCACCACATAAGAAAAACAGCCTGTGTCAAGCGTTTAGTTGCCTTGTTAGTATACATCTATACACGAGAACATTGCGAAGGATAGGGAAGGAGGCCTTTATCTGTGTTTCCTTTTTCTGTGTTTGTGAGGTGGCTTGATGGTTAGTGGATTCGATAATGAAGCATAACATATAGTATATGCTGTATCACGATTTGAATGCTATAATAGCCCAAGGTTGTGAACAATCACATAATATGGCAATTGTGGCCGAAGTGAGTGTGGGATGCCAAGACGAGGATATAATGATTAGGAAGATGAAGGAGTGTGGACGTAGTGTTTTCATGATAAAAGAGGCTCCGAAACACAAAGCACAAAGCCGTGATACGAAACATAACAGAAATATAACATGATTTGAAGGCGGTCAACTATATGCATGAGATGTAAACTAGTCATCAACTAGAAAATGGATGCCATTGACACGTGTGATTACTTCTGCCGAGTGGCATACAAACATGTAATAATGCATATTTCAACACAAACATCTCATCTGCCAATAAAAATCCATCTACACAATCTATTCGTCACCACGAATCTAAACAGCCTTGGAAAGCCTACACCGCAATGATGCTCGCTTTATTTCCTTCGCGTTACAAGTTGGATGTCTGGATAACAGACCTCTTCTGGAAGTCTTTCGCTCTTGAACGGGGAGGCCTAATGCCGAAACGGAGATTTTGCGGGCCGTGATGAGCATGTCGGCTTACATCTAAGCATGACGGTACCATGGGAGTATGCTTTCATGTATTGACTTAGCCCCTCCTCATTCGCAACTTTGTATACGTATATAAACATTATTTGTATGCCTCTGTCACTATATTCCATTCCTTATAACTTGCTACAAAGCAGCGGCCAAATGGAAAGTGTTTGGTATATATAGATAGGAGGGGATGATTTACGCTCCGTAATAGGACCCGAAGAGAGGAATCATCAGCTGAGGTAGTCTCAATGAAGCAAAATATGCGAGCTGACATATATTACTGTGTTTCATATATCTTGATGTAGACTAAAATCGAATGTAGGCTAAGTGTAGGATTTCCATGGGAAAAAAGTAGCTAGTGCCCTTCATGGCAAATGGTAGGCTGGAGTCCAACAACAAAATATGCATAACAAGAATCAACAACAAGTATTGGGAACTCGATCAAGCCCAACTTGATAGTTTTCGGTTTGATGCGTCTCTAAGATAGATGTCTTTGGGCATCAACTCTCTAAATAGGAACTTTGAACAGCCACTTCTTCTTCCTCTCCCAATGGAGTTCTGTGTATGAATATCTTATCTTTCACCTTCTCTCCTTTACACACCCCCTCTTTCTGAGCTTTTGAGTATATTTTGGCCCTATCAAAGAACGAAACGAGGCATCCTTTGGTTTTATCTTTCTCTTATTTTGTTCTCTGGTCATGCTTTACTCCCGCGCCAAGATAAAGCCATTGAACCGAAGACGAAGGAAGGAAGAAGAATTAAAGGGCCACGTCTTGCTTACGCTACGATGGATGAGCAAGACTACAGAAGTGATAGGTAGGAAAAAAAGGATAGCTATAGACAGTGCCGCCAAAGAGTTCTGGCAAATCGTACTGGCAGAGAAGAACTACAAGAAAGAATAGACAAGACACAAGACGGGACACATGCAAGTCGTCGTACATGAAAGAAGGCAAGTGGTCTTGGATAAGAATCCATTGGGTGAGGGGTGAGACTGGGCTGTTAGAGTGTCTGTAGTGTAGAAGATTAAACAAGCCTCTGCCGCGTCGTCTTCCCACTTCCAGTCTTCATTTTTCCATCATGTTGATGTGGATATATTCATCAAATGAACAGACAAGATTAGACAAACGTACGTTCATCTCCATATACTATGTCTATACAGTTGAGTCTCAAGGCTTACCTAGGAACTATCTGCTCTGGCAGTGAATACGGATGATGCAAACACGAACATAGAGAGAAAGAGTTAGGGAGACCTTTCTCGTAGAATCCATTACATTGCATTGCGGTGCTGTTGATCACTCTCTGCCTTGAGAGAGACTAGACAACGATATGCTTCCGAACAAAGACAATAGATGGGGCTATCAGGAGGGAAGCATTGTTATTGATTCTATCCCCCCCCCCCCCCCCCGGGGACACGCGATGTTACCAGTTAATCGTCAATTCCCCCCGAGCCTTAGAAAATGGGATTGCTTGTATCTGCAATCCCTTTGATTTATTTCTCTTTCATTTTTTGTCTAGAATCATATTGTAGACTTGTTTGTTTTTATTCTTATTTTTCTCAACTTCCTTGCTATTCCACCAAATATAGCAAAAATAACAAAATGAAAAGAGCGGGAAGCAAATCAAGGCGTGCTGGCCCAGCCCATAACACCCTAAATGTTCTAGTTTGGCCAGGTTTAGCTCTTTGTTGGGTACGACATTATCCCCTTGATAGAATACCTGTTATAGTAGAAGATCGGCATAGTGTTTTTTTTATTATCCTTCTCAACCACACAAAAGCTATTACAGGCCTTAAGAAAAAAAAAACAGGAAAGAAAAAAAAAGAATATATCTTTGTACGGACTAGGCATGGGGGAGGCAGGGCTAGGCCTAGGATTAAGGCCTAATTTATTCTTGTTTTCTTTGTTCAGTCTTGTTACTTCAAGGAGTTGAATTTCTTATGTGATCTTCCAGGAATAAACAAAGTAGTTGTAGTTTCGGCTACTTGAGTACAAGGTTGCGGCTGTTTATTCTGTAGTTACAATGATAGGGCACAGCTAAATATTCCCGTTTGGTCCTAGATTTTTAGTGTTGTCTAAAGGAGGAGAATATAAAGACAGATAGTAAGAAAAGAAAGTGCCAACAACTATCAACTAAGTAAAGTCCGTCACTCTGTTAATTCATTAGTTATTGCCTTTAGGTAGTAAAGTAACAAATTGCCGGGAAACTTGTGTATATTTAGGGCGTTTCAAGTCCCTGGCAAATTCAGCGGAAGTGCCTGTGCAAGGCAAGCCGTTCATTAATATTATTACTTATGATTTATTTCTTTTTGTTGTCCTCCTTGTCTTATCTTTAATAAGGCATGAAGCGATCTATATGTCTAAGGAGAAGCCGAAGGAAACTAAACTTCTCTCCAGCCTATTGGAGCGCAGTACACCATTAACACTATGGCATGGCATAGAAGAGAAAAAAGCCAAAAGCTTGAGCTAGCTCGAGCGTTTTGTAAGCTTAGACCACGGAAATGCTAGGCACAAACAAGGCGGATGGAGCGCGGACTTCAAAGAGTAGAAAGTTAATAGTCAATAGTAGGGAGATACTATCTTCAGATAGAGACAAGCCAATTATCTAGACAAGCAAGCGGGTGGCTTTCTGGAGGAATGAGAGAAGGGGGCGAAATTTACAACATTAGGTTGATACTATGTAGACGACAATGAGATGATATAGAGGCATGTCTAGATGGAGAAAGCGAAGCGGAGACAAACGTTTATGCTACTTTCTTTGTCTGTGTCCTTGCAAAGACAAGAAGACGCTAAATCCAGATGGCCAGCCGGTCATCTATAAATTTGATGGTGAGAGCACTCGAAGAGAAAAAAGAGAAGAAGTGAAAGTCTATGATACATACATCTCATGGTATCACTACTACACATATGTACATACATTGTACATCTATACATATCACGTCTCTAGGGTCTCTAGCTGGCCAGCGTGGCACAGCCACTCCAGGGCCCAGACCTCAAGGGTGTCACTAAAGGCTCGTGGTCGTAGAGTGGCGGTCACTGATAGTAGTAGTACAACTACGACACTATGGCTATCATCGTGGTTCAACGCAGTGGAGTAGCTGAAGAAGGAAGAAGGCAACGATGGGAAAAAAACACACAGAGAAAGGATGAGAAATGGGAGCAGATAGTGCTATAGAGGCACACTGGTCCATACCAAGTCTGCGCTACAGGCAGACGAGTAAAAAAAAAGAAGGCAAAAAGGAAGAAATCGATGTGGCGGCAAGCTACGGGCACATACAGACACGAGTGCCGAGGGGATGGTTTGAGTACCCGTAGGAGCCTGTATATGTATCATTATATGTATATATGTATAGGCGAATAGCACATATATCAGCCAGGCCTGTATAGATGCCGGCCGTCATTATCCGTGTTATGTATCGTAGAAACACACAGCATATCCGAACAAGAAGAAATAATTACAAAAAAAAGTCAGAAGAGCCCGGATGTTGATATAAAACCGACGATGAACCCGTAGATCATGTCAAAGCCAGCGCCCAGATCTACTACAGGCCAACGATATAATCGTGGGGGGAAGCACAAGATTTAGAAGAAAAGACTTGCCATCGCTGGCATTAGCAATGACCACTCTCGGCAGGCTAAAGTGTTTATGCTCTTTCACTTTGCACTGGACTTGGCTGTGGCGAGGAGCGGCCATTTCTAAGAACAGTGGTAGGAGTGTTTACTCTAGAAGCTGATCAATTGATTGGTCAGTTCGCTGGCTCGAAGGAGGGGGTTTTGTCGTCCTCTAGCTGGATTAGAGACATACATAGCATGATGCATGTAGCTATATAAAGGTTGATCCTCGATGGGGGCTTCGATGGGACATAGAAGGCCGGGGCCGCTGAAAGTGAGCCGTCGTCGCAAGATTGCATGCAAAGATACGTCTTGGCTCATATCCATATCCAGATGTTTTCTATCTACATACGCTGAAGAGCGGATTGGATTCATGCAGCTTGTGATTGGTCCACCAGGCACGCAAAGTAGAGGTAGGCAGAACGTAAGAAGGCAGAGTAGTAGCTTAGAGATGCTGTGTATGTACGCATATACGCATATACGCATGTACGCATCTGCATGTACACACGTAGCCTCTTCTAGCCTCTTTCCAGCCTCTGCCGCTGCAGTGAATACCGCCGGTTGTTCTTCTTATTGTAGCCTCCTGGTCTTTACTAGCCAAAGATCTTGCTGTTGCATTTGCCCGCGACATCAACGTCTCTGCTTACCGTTATCGCTAGAGCAGCGGCTACGGCTGCAACTCTGTGTAGAGAAGTGGTACTTTGTACAGCTGCGTCTGCCACCAGTCGGTCAACCAGATGCTATTGGATGTGACTTTCTTGCAACTACTTGCCAGTGCTTGTTCCCGAGAAAGTGCCTTGGTCTGACTGCATGGCAGACAGTCATCAACAGCTGTCTATAATAGTTATATGACTCCAGTCAGCTTGCTGTCGGCTGTTGGCGGAGACCACCGGCGAAAGCAACGCTGACGCGGGGCAAGCTGGCAAGCTTAAGATGGCCGCAGGCCAGATGACGGCGCTGGCAGGAGATGGTAGCAACTCTGATTCCCAGTCTAAACCAAGCAGTCAAAGCAGCCTAAGCACTGGGCTATTCGTTATTTGTTTCTATGTGTTTTGTTCATCTCATTTCGATCCTCGTCAAGTTCCAAGAGGGTGGGCGGAGGACCCTTTTTTCTTCGTCTTGTTTTGTGCTGGCTGTTGCGTCTATAGTCGCCGGATGGGCCATCAAAGGGTCTGTGGAAGGGTACGCAAAAGTCCGTGACTTTCTGAGAACCCGATCTTTGGGTGCTGGCTGAAGGTGATGTCACTCGAGGGACAGCAAGGAAATAACACAAACAATACCAGCTACAGTGTTTTTGGGCTGTTATTACATGTGGTCTGTGGGCTATTAGGTAGTCATACTGAGATACAACCCATCCGTCATTAAAGCAGCTTCCCAACTAGAATGCGTCGGTGCCCGGGCCACAATAAGCCCAAATCCTTGCATATATGTAGCAACACGGCGAAATGTTTGCCATATCATGGACTACAAAGCCTGCCAGCCACGGGCAGTAAGTAGGCACTTGTTTGGTTCCAGTAGAAGATGGAGGGATGTTTGATATAGTCAGAGGAGGAAAGAGAAACGAATAAATACAATAGTCAAGGTGTGAGGAAATAGCTATATATGACAACTAACCCGCTAAAAGTCCGATAGCAGTATAGTTCTATAACAAGAAATCGGGTGCAGAACACAGGCACAAAACGGCCAGTGCAAATATATTGATGAGATAGACAACAGCTCAACTTCTGAATTCAGATGCCGCTATTGCGTCTCAGTAAGCAAGAAGGCAAAAGACAGAAGGTGGCATGGCCACCGGGAACCAATGGTAGCGAGATCGGAGTTGAAGGGGGGGGGGGGTTTCGCAGCTTCTTGTCAGCTTCACGGGTCAGTCTAGCCCGAGATAAGAAGAGACCTAGTTAGTTGCACATGTACAGATATTGTGGATCCGGGAGACTACAGCGATATACATTGCATCAAGGTGCTGTACCGGGATTAGGCTCTCTACGGATGGTAGCCGCGGCTCCAGCATTCTTTATTGGTCGCGGACTGACGATACGGAGTCCGAAGATGCAGCATTTGCTACATCTGCATCGACAAATCGAGCCGAAGTAGGCTTGAATATGTATAGCTCTACGTGCCATGCATATCTGTATGTAGGAGCATATTTGTCTGTACATACATACATGTAGGTGCTATACATATATATGCAAGGGAGCAGACGAGCTGCAGAGTACCAAACACACCAACTAGACGCCGGGATGTCGGCTGTAAACATTGTAGTAGTATCCAGTCGTATTCGCTGTAACTCTGCATGCGACTACACGAGGTGTCGCATCACTTCATCGGTGGCATCCGCTAGAAGTCTTTGGTAAGTTTGTTCCATCCCCTCCTGCCTTGTTGTCTTCATGTGCCATCACTGGGCTAACTAATATGCCGCGTTGTTGATTTTGGTGTATTATTTACCTATACTATAGAGCTCACATTGCGGATATGTGGCCTAGTTCACTGTCTTCTTTTCTGCATTTTCGTTTTTGTGTGGTATCAGCTGTACTTGTGCTAGGGCTTTTACTGCGGCAAGGTTTTTGTTATGTTTTATTTATGCCCTTGATGCTTGCTTGATTGAGGGCTTGCATAGAAAAAGAACCGACTTAAGCCTACCACTAAGGGCGTCTTAGTCGAACTTCACGAAGCTAACATCACTACTGTAATGGTCACGGGCGACAACATCTTGACTGCTATCAGTGTTGGTCGCGAGTGTACCTTGAT
>RHDR01000287.1:0-38374 GCA_009806295.1 Davidsoniella neocaledoniae
ATCAGATTGATCAATGCTAATGTAATGCAATTTTCGGTGTTGTGAGCAACCGTTGCTAGCAGCTGTCGTGTAAGCGCTTCGTTGCAAGATTTCGCGAGGAACCTTTAATAAAAAGCGTCTGTGTTAGAAAAAAGAGAACAAAACAACGATGGATGGGGGTGGTGTTGTTGGACAGCAACAGTGATTTGCGTAGAAGGGATAGTTAAGAAGTAAAGAAAAAGTTATTGAAACAATCAACAAATCATGCGTGTCCCATAAAACTGGATAGGAAAGAACAACAATGGAATAGGCAGGAACAGAATGGCTTGCATGAAAGGCACAAAAACAAAACCAGTACTATCAATATAGAGTAATAGCCGTTTCCGTCATGCGAATTGAAAGTCAAAAACACGGCGTTCTATCGCGATATGGAGGAGATGACGTGAGAATGGCAGAAGAAGAGATGTAGTGAAAAGTCGCCGCTACGCAACAGTACAAAGAGCGAGGTAGGGCGAACCGAACTCTCAAGCAGAGTGGTATCATGCGTGAAAATGAGGTTCTGGGGCTAGTAAAATAAAGAGAAAGCGCAAATCTAAACTTACCTTTGCAATGAAGTCTGTCTTGTTCGTTTGGGGGGGGATTTGATGAACACAATCGGCAGCTAAAGCCGATTTTGTACTTCGTGGTGTTATATTTGAGCGTCACAAAAAAGAAAACGAAAAAAAAAAAGCTGTTCCTTGCTCGAAAGGGTGGGGTGGTTGTCTACTTATGTATACGTAGGGAAATTAGGATCTAGCGCCTTTTTTTTATAGCGTTTACCCTTTAGTCTATTTCTAGACACAAAGTTTCACATATTAGTAGGTGTAGCGATTGCTTAGGTACAGTTATAGGGTGCAAACTGTTGGATTATGAGCTGATGAGCTAGTGTCCCGTCCCATCAGAAGATGCCGACAATCTCATATAAATGGGAATGCGGGGATAAGCTAGGGTCTGGATCTTTCACATACCTCTTAAGCCCAGCTGGTTGTCTGCGGGGCTGTCTATCAGTACATATCTCTATGTCAAATTGTCAGAAGGAGAAGTGATTTGAAGTTTAAGAGATCGCAAGTAGATCAGGATAGAAGACAGGCCCCAGATTATTAGACTGAGGGGTACCATATTTATAACCAAGATATTTGTCATTGTCATCCATCCTTTCAACGAGATGAATACAGATAGATGAATCCACAGTACCTCTACATGATGCTCTGTCGCCAGCCTACGCTAAAATGGTGTGCATACATCTGTACGTATTAAGTAGCCAGCTGAAACAGTGTCTGCATAACCCCCAAAACCCTTGGCCAAGGACCAAAAACCAAAAACCAAGACCCAAAATTTCTTCCATCAGAATAGATGCCATGGCGTCAAACATATTAGACCAATATTTCTACACTTTCTTTCTACGGAGCGCCCGCTGCGTCAACATCTGACCCATGGATGCCTTGTCACGGCCTAATCTGATATATATCTGTAGTCTCTTGTTTATCGTGACACTGTACCCAGTTGCACAATCATAGATAGTGAGCCTGTCCCGTCGTCATACATACACCCGTCCACCATCCATATTACAATATTCCCGACCACGTATATCGCGGATGTCACAATACTCAGAGATAGACATATAACTATGGCAACTCGCCATGAAAGCGACCGCTTGTTGTTCGATTAGTATGTAAGAGCCCGACCACTTTTCTATCCACCGACAAGGTACCTATGTCTAGTTTCATATTTCCCGTAAGCCCCGCTTTCGCTTTCAACATGATAATAGACAGTGTTCTATATGAACAAAGGCAAATTTAGATGAATATACCTAGATTTTCAGCTTATTATTGTAGTGGATTGTATGTGGCTGGAGAGTTGGTCACGTCCTCCATCCAGGTCTAATCCGATCTCGAAATTTAAATCAAATCATATTTCTACCTAATCGGTATTACTACTATTCCATCTCGTACCCAAGTGTAACCCAGCTTCAAATCTGGTTGTCACACTACGATAAACCTTAAATGATAACTGCCATATTATATTCCCATAGCTAGTTGTGAGAAGGACCATAAGACCAATGATTACTCTTTTTCCTAAACAAAAAAAGTCATAAGTGAAAAAAACCACATCAGGTTCCAGTTGTCACCTTGTTGTCACGTGATCACCCGACTGATCTCCACATCGTGTTTGCCATCCAAGCGCGACTAACAAAGGTCAATCGTCGCGATAAATCGAATCAGAGCTAGCTATCGGTTACTTTTGATACAGTCTGGTTTATACTCGCTTTCGCCATAAAAACAATAAAAATGAGCTCGCCAGACGAGGATCTATACGATGAAACTCCTCCTCGTATTGATCCATATGAAGTGCTTGGTTTGGAGCGTACCGCAACCAATGCTCAAGTCAAAACAGCTTATCGCAAAGCTGCCCTAAAGCACCATCCGGGTATGTCTGATGCTTTCATTGTCGTCCTCATCTTAAGATAATTTTTGTCCCAAACTAACAACTTCCTTTAGACAAGGTTTCAGAAGACAAACGCAAAGATGCCCACGAAAAATTCCAAGAAGTCGCCTTTGCCTACGCAATCCTCTCTGACTCTGCTCGACGTAAACATTTCGATACCACAGGCTCGACATCCGAATCCGTAGTCGACAGCGAGGGCTTCAACTGGAGTGATTTCTACCGTGAGCAATTCCGCGACGCTGTATCAGCAGATGCCATCTCACGCTTCGCCGCCAAGTACAAAAACTCAGACGAAGAAAAGGACGATATTTTGGTTGCCTACGAAACGAGCCAAGGAGATATGGATGTGATATACGAGTCAGTCATGCTTAGTGATGTGCGTGAAGACGATGAGAGATTCCGCGCCATCATTGATACCGCTATCCAGAATGGTGATGTGCCAGCATTTGCAAAGTATACCAAGGAGACTAAACGGTCGCGTGCTGCTCGCTTGAAGGCAGCCAAAGATGAGGCGTCAGAAGCTGAGGCTTACGCAAAGGAACTTGGTGTGCATGACAAGCTTTTTGGGACCACCACAACTGAAAGTGACAAGAATGCCGATAATCATGATGACGGTGAAGATGACGAGCCTGTTGTCCGTAGTAGAGCTAAGAAATCAGTCACAAAGTCCAAGGCCTCCTCAAAGAACAAGGCATCATCTGAAGATGCCCTCGCAGCTCTCATCCAAAGCAGACAAAAAGAGCGTTCCGGCTTTCTTGATGCCTTGGAAGCAAAATATACTAGCAAGGACAAGAATTCATCCAAAAAGAAGCGTGCTCGCGAAAGTGAACCTTCTGAAGAAGACTTTCAAAATATACAGGCTCGCTTGGACAAAAACCGCAAAACTTCAACAACTCAGTCTTCATCCCGTAGCTCCAAGAGGACCAGATCATAATTATTTTATGTTTAATATTTCATCTTCATTCATAATTTTTGGTACTCTTATCATACCACTTTTTTTTCCCGTATCATTAGTTTTGGTGCCTAAATACATATATGTCGGGATTAGAGATATCGATGATTAGGGTTAACAGAGTTAGAGCAACCTATGAGAGTAATAGAGGTAGTGAGAGCTGTAAGGAATGGGGGTTTATATAGGAGACCTGGGAGAGTATGTTACCCGGGTCCATTACTTTACATTCACTCTTACTTTCTTCCTCATGGGTGATTCTCAATACAACCTCTTCATCAAACCTACGACCATCAGTGATTGAGAAAGCTCCTTGCAATATATACATAATCATATTATTATTGATCGACTCTGTCTTAGGGTTAAGGATAGTTAATATTGAGAAGATTATTTTTCTTTGGTCAACATCCCTTGGCAATATCTACGCGTTTGTTATCTTCGAAACTCTTCGTAATGCCAAAAATAGTTGGCATCAAATTTACAGAATAGCTTCACATTGTTTGCTTCATTTATTCGTCTATTCAATACTCACTCATCATCCAATGCTCTTTAATTAACTATCAGATATGATGCAATGACCGAAGAGATCACTCAGTACCCTATCTACTGCTTCGACCTTGCACCCACGTTTTCAGTATGGAGTTTCTTAAAGATAATTGATATACGCGATCTTAAGCATCGTCCAGAATTTCAAGGTCCGTTATTTTCCTTCAAGAGTGTTAGTGCCTGTCACATGATAACTAACATTATAGCAGGCCAAAGATACTTCTTCTATAAGAATCTGCCAATCCGATGGGTGCGGTTCGTGGGCATCATCGTTGATATTAGCCAATCTGCTGAACGATGCTTCTACACGATCGATGATAGCAGTGGCGTTATTCTAGAGTGTGTTTTCAACGCCCCAAAGAATAAGCAAAATCAAATCTAGAAATCAAAAACCTTATGAGTGGCCAGAAGTAATTCCAGGTGACATTATCGATGTCAAGGGAGAATTGGGTCTCTATAACGATGCTTGGCAGCTTACCTTGACGAACATGGTAAAGGTCGTAGACACAGCAGCCGAGCTAACTCTATGGCAAAAGCGAGCGACATTTAGAACTAACGTACTAAGTACGGTATGGGAATTGACTGACCAAGAGGTATCAAATGCACGTGTTAAGTCAGAGAACACCGTCTCTGAAACAAAATCTATGAAAGCTACTTCATCCACTAGATTCAAATCTAAATATTTGGTAGATTGGGACGAGGTCATGGAATATCTACCGGAACAAGGCCCGGCTCTGAAGTTGGCCTTCGAAAAACTCAATGAAAACGAGAAGCCAGATTTGATTCATCGTATCCAAGTGGAAATAGCAAGAAAGCGCCAATACCAAAGGAAGACCGCTATGAGGGATCCTTCCAGATTTCAGGCGAAATGAGTGTTTACTTCAACTGGCGAGAAGTCATGCAGCATCAAGGTTAACAAACACACACTACCATAGACAAGGTTAGAACATATAATTTAAATGTATATACTTCGATCGTCTTGAACATTCAAATCACCTGTCAGTCCTATAACCGGACCAAGCCGGCCGTGATACTACGGCGTCTAAAAAATTCTCTACTATATAATGTCTTTGTCACCTGCCCTTGAGTGCATATATACTGGATGATATCAGTCGCGAGATTACAGTGTCCAGAAGACTCTTTATTACATAACGCAACTGTCACCTGCTTCATGATCTCCAATACCAGTATTTGTGCCATCTATCATCCGATATGGACGACAGATGAAACAATGCATATGATATATAAATATGTCGCCTGTTCATGGACAAGATAATATAAAAGTAAACAACTAAATCGCGAATGGTTTGTCTAGAACGGTAGTTTTGGTAACACCTAACAACAGCATGCCCGTCATGTTGTCTGGATGGATTTACTATGAGAAGATATATGACAAGACATTTATTCTAGATTGATAGATGCATGCCTTGCTAATGACATTCCAAGTATTTCCAGAAATATGGTAGTTATATTGGGCTAGATCTTCTATTGCGTTACCCTATCAACTATTGGCATGCTGAACATTAGAGTTCTGGAATTGATGATTCATTCTCTACTGACGGCGAAGTGTGTAAACAAAACTCTACAAATTTTCATGATACACATTAGGGTTATATATAGAGTGGGTTACGTCACACACCTTAAATGCCGGAGAGGGGGATGAAGATCGCACATGATGTATATGTGTAGTTGTATATTCCAGGACTTGGTTGTTTAATCTCCAACTGTAATGGGTGTGCACCTGGTTTATGTCTTTGAGGGTTACATTGAACCAAAACTTGTGATCATCATAGTTCAGTAAACCGATCTGGTAGAACTCTGAGATCGGCTTTGAGGAACGGGTTGTTTTTCCATCGGAAGACGAAGGATAGGATTCAATTGGTGGTTTTCAAAAGGTTCTTCGTTAGCTCAAAGGCCAATATAAACAAAGGGAAAATAAAATTGCATAGTTGAAGAATGTGCGCTTATAGAAAGAGGCATTTGCCGCCGCCCTTACAGCATGTCTATTGTCTGATTATTGTTTGATTGTTTTGCTGTTATTCTTTCGAGTCTTTACTGCGAGATAGGATTTGCATATCGAATAGATCTTGGCATAGATAAACGCAGAACTCATAAAGTGCGACAAGGTTATGCTATGCCGGACAAGACTAGGAACACTGGCCGAACCATGATCTAGAAGCATGTGTATATGATATATACAGATATGTAGTTGTAGTTGTATGGTATTTCTCTAAGACCACCACCTCTAGATACTAGGCCGTCTGCTGATCCACTGGATATTGCTAGAATGGCTGCCTGTGTCATAATGCATTTCACAATGCCTTGTTTTTGTTCTTGGCTTGGCTTGCTCAGGACTCTCAGTGGCCCAACCTGTCGTCGCTTCCATAATGAACTTGCCCCTCCAACCAATTAAGCTAGCCAGCCAATTGGCTGCAATAGAGGCCTAAGCCACGTTCAACAGCTCTGAATTTCAGACTTTGCACTCAAGTCTAGGCGGAATTTTTGTTCGAGCGTTGCTGTTGAGGCCGCTATTAATATCACTCTGAAAAACTGAATCAAAACAAAAAAAAACGAATCGAGACTAATCGGCTTCGCCTTTATCTCCCTCTGCGAGCTTCAGCCTTACATGATTTGCCTCGATTGGGCTTCTTTTCTCGACTGCTATCTGTATCTGGTTATCTGAAGGTAGTATATCTATCTCCTCTCATATACTAATATCGCTTGCAAGTCGCCCAAATTTGCTGTTAGCCCGGTTGGTGATAACAAGAGACACTAGTCTCATAATCCCACTTGGTCTACTGAGCCCTTTTTGCTAAAGCCTATTTCTCCATAGACACGCGTTGTTGACCCTCTCGCCCTTTCGAAGCCGTGAAAGAAGGAACCTAAAGCGTCGGCTCCGATTTCCTAACGGCACGCTTCATCTAGCCAGTTAGCTAGCTATATCAACATCTTTGTACACGGTAATAATCCCTTTGGTTTTTCTGTTGTTTTATTTTTCCCTGCAACGGCAATACTACGCCTACAACACAGCACACCCACCGATTTGGTAGAGTCAAATCCTACATCGTGACTTACTTAGCGTAACCCGCATGATATATCTTTATTGCGATATATGGAGTCTTGGAAATCGGTAATTATGGTAGCATGTGATGTGGGAGATCTTGGAGATGAATACTATCCTCATCTTGTCCATATCAGCAGGAGAGAAGACTCATGGGAGAGGGGGGCAAGAGAGATGGTCAAGATGACAGCATTCCTAGTCACAGACACAATCGGGCCTAGTCAGGTCTGGAAGAAACTCCGGCGCAGTCTCGCTGGGAAGAAGGAGATGTCGTTGTTATTGCCCTGCCATTCCACGACTTGGAATCTGTATACTTAAGAAGCATCGCCAGCCCATGCGTAACTGCATTCCAGAGACCTTCTTGTTGTCGGGTTAAAGCACTGATCGGACTGTTGATCTTACTGCTTCCTTGCTTAATATAAGAGCTCTTGTTTTTGTTGTTATCTCACTGGATTGCTGTGCTATCTTTCTAAGATACACAAGTTGTCTAGCCTGTTCTTAAAGCTCTCGGTCCCTTCTCCTCCGTTATCTCCTCCGGCGTCTGGGTCTTGATTTAGACTTTTGCTTGGTCTAGGCTTTACTCTGGTTCTCTCCTTCTCTCTTCTCAGCGGAATTTCAGGTTATCACGCAATGGGTTCTGCTTCCTTGTCGCCTTATAGGCGTCTTCCATGGTGGCAGATATGGCTGACATCATACATGCAGCTTTTTCTTGCTGCTTCCTTAGTTGACGCAATGCCGATGCCCGGCGGTTTCGATACCCGGTCTTTGACCAAGCGGTTCGAAAAGCTTAAGAGCAAAGTGGAAAGTCACTTGAATAAGGATAGTGGCTCTAGCAACCAGCAGCAACAATACAACCAACAATATGGCCAGCCTCAGCAACAACAGTACAACCAACAATATGCATACCCTCAGCAGTACTCCCAAGGACAACCATATGGCCAGCCGCAACCATACGGTCAACCTCAACCATACGGTCAACCTCAACCATACAGCCAGCCTCAACACTACGGCCAGCCTCCTCAGAGTGCCTACCCATACCATAACCAATACCAGCCGCCTCTCAGCAGCCCGCCGTCAAACTATCATGGTGCCCCGTCTCAACCACCTCCTCCTGCCGAGTTTGGTGGGTTTGAGTCTCTCAGCGATGCTCCCCCGCCTCTACCTGACCGTCCCGCAGACATATATGCTCGTGCTGACGATCTACTTGGCCGTGCCACCAAGGCGACAACCTCGGATATCTTCAATACGCCCATAGCTACTACTGCCCCGTCTTCGGTCTTCAAGCAAGTTGATACTCATCCGGTTGCGCGTCAGGGTATCACCAAGTCGAATGCTATCGAGACAAACAAGTTCCACGCCAACTTCTTTTTGGGTGATCAAAAGTCTCCGGTCTATACCCAGCCGTACTCGGTCATGTGGTCTGGTGGAAAGTACACGCCGACTTCTTGGGGTCTTGCTGTGTCTCATACAGATATCGATCAGCGTGTGTTCGGTGAGACTGATAGTATCACACAAGCGGCCAAATACTTCTACAACCCTGTTGGAATTCAGTCTCTTATCGTCTCGTCTGCTCTGCTGAGCTCCGGTACGGTTCTGACTACTGATACTATTGGCCCTCACTCTGTCATGGTACGCCTGCGAGCATCAGCCTCTGATGCCCCAGCTGTCAGTTTTCCCGTTGTTCAGGGAATGGGCTTTGTCACAGCTATATATACCGGCTCTAAGCCCGTGATTAAGTCTGGTGTCACATTCAAGTCGGTCACTCGCATTGCTAAGGATCCCAAGACTAACGTTGCCAAGTGGAAGGCTATCCTGAACGACGGCAAGACTTGGTGGATCTATGCTTATTGCACATCGGGTTCGCAGCTCAACTTTAAGACTTTCAGCAACTCTCACATCGAGGGCACTGATAACTTCACTGGTATTCTTCAGGTTGCCAAGGATGCTGTGAATGCCGAGGCCGTTTATGATAAGGCTGCCGGCGTCTACGTCTCATCTGCGTCCTTGTCTGGTAGTGTTAGCGGCAACACCGGCTCATACTCATTTTCCTTTGAGACTCACGGCCACCCCACAGGCGACCCTCTGATGTATGTGCTTCCTCACCATGTCGCTACTTGGGATTCTGCTACTAGTGCCGCTGCCACCGGCCTCAAGTTGACAACGACCGTCAAGGGTAATGCTACTGGTGTCCTTGCTCGTAAGTGGACATTTGTCGAACCTAGTCTGCCAACAGACCTGGGTTTTGCTCCATATGTGCCTGGTACTGGTGCCAAGATGGCGCTATCTTCTTCAGCCGTTAGTAAGATTTCTGCCGCTGCGCAGAGTGAAGCTACTCAAGATGTCAAGGGACAATCCATTACGGACTCCATGTACTACAGCGGTAAAGCTCTGGCTAAATTCGGCATGATGGCATTTGTCACCAATGAGATGCTGAATGATCAGTCACTCACCAACGTGATTCTTCCCAAGCTCAAGGACGCTTTCCAAGTGTTTGTGAACAACACACAGCCATACCCTCTCTGGTATGAGTCTGCATGGGGCGGTCTTGTCTCTTCAGCGTCTTACGAGACTGGAAGCGATGGCTCTGACTTTGGCAACACATACTACAACGATCACCATTTCCATTGGGGTCACTTTGTGCTCTCTGGTGCTTTGATTGGCTACTTGGATCCAGATTGGCTCACTGATACTCACAAGAACTGGGTCAACACTCTTATTCGTGATTATGCCAATCCAAGTGCTTCTGATGCGTACTTCCCGCAATGGCGCATGTTCGATTGGTATCACGGCCATAGTTGGGCTGGTGGCCTCTTTGCTAGCAATGATGGCAAGAACCAGGAGAGTAGCTCTGAAGATATGATGTCGGTGTATGCTCTGCGGATGTGGGGTGTTGTCACCGGAAACCAGCCTCTTCGTGACAGGTAAAGTTCTGCCCTTTCTCTTATTTGAAGTTGACCGAGGTCTTGGACTAACAAGTTATTTTCTTTCGATTAGATCAACTATCCAGCTAAAGGTTTTGGCCCGTGCCCTACAGCACTACTACTTGTACAAGTCTACAAACAACATTGAGCCGTCAAATTTCATTGGCAACCGCGTAGCTGGTATCTTGTTCGAGAACAAGATTGACCACACTACCTACTTCGGAACCAATATCGAGTATATCCAGGGCATCCACATGATTCCTCTGCTTCCGTGCTCACCTATCTCGCGCCAGCCAGAATTCGTGCGTACAGAATGGGCGCAGTTGTTTGACGCCGGACGTGCCGGTCAGATCGAAGGTGGTTGGCGAGGCATTCTATACGGCAATCTGGCAACGCTCGACCCCGCAGCTGCCTGGAAATATTTTACGGCAAGCTCGTTTACTAGTGCCAACCTCGATGGCGGTGCTTCTTTGACGTGGTATTTGGCATACACAGCCGGTAAGTTCCTTTTCTTTTCTCTAGATCTTCAGCCTTGTTTTCTCCTTATAGCCTTGTAACTTGGAGGGGCCACATCGATTTTGCGATCTGAATCGTTTACTAACTTATCTCGTGTTATAGCTTATGGTGGTTTGTAAAACCGGTGATGGGAGAAAGCCCAACACTACCATATTTTACGATCTTTCGTTTTTTCTTTCTTCATTTCTTTCCTTTCTAAATAATGCTTAGCTTCCTCTTAAGGAGGCTTAGTATATCTTTATATTTCTATCTTTATGTTTCTTTCTATGATGGATGACATGCTGATGATTTTTTTTCATCTTTTCTTTCTTCTTGAATGACTACAACGAACATCTACAAATACTTATTCCCCTTCTGAAACAAATTTCTAATTTCTAGATGTTGTCGTGATATTTATTCTACTGATTTTGAGTCACGGTGGATTTGTTTTCCTTTGTCTTTTGTTTCTTTTTCTTCTACATCAAAGTTTTGCTTTGTCTTGTTATCTTTGAATTACTCTTGTTTTTTTTCCTTTTTTTGTCTTATCTTCTCTTTCAGTTATTATTGTTCCTTTGCGGGATATTCACGTCTAATGTCCTAGCTTATTATATTCATCAAGCATAGCCGCTCGCCATAAGCAAGTGCGATTAGTCACAAATTTGAGGTGATTTATTCGGCCGGCGGTTGTGTTTGATGGTCAACCAAAGTTGTTAATAATATATATATCAGTGTATCTACACTATTTCGCATGGGCATATTGTCTGCCTAGTTATTGACAAGTGCAGAATTTAATGTATACAAATGTGCAATCTTAAGATAGTTTTCTAACCTTTGTAGCTTATAGATTAGAAGCTTACATCCGACGAATTGATATTCTGTGATATTAAATGACGTACAATCAAGGCTTAGATATGAATATGCATGGAATGTGCACAAGCTACCAAAAAGGAATAATCAAGAGTTGTGCAGGTAGAACAGCATCATATCATGATTTCACCATATTCAGTATGATCCTTTTGGATGATGTTGCATTTAGGACGTGTACCATGTGGGTGGGAGGCCTCCTATTGAGCGTGACTAGAGAATAAGCTTCGGTTCTTAATATTTAGGATTTCCCGTTCCTTATATTTTTCTCATTATACAGCTAATTATACATGCAGATAATTGGTGGATGGTGGCTACGTTGACGAGACAAAAGGCTTAATTATTGGTTCTGATAGTCTATTTTAGGGCTTCAAAGCTGCAATTAAGTATATCATACAGTGGAGATTAGTACCGAGGCTGCTAACAAGCTGCATATTAAATACTAGCAAGATTGTTATAGTTAAGGTAGCTTTTTGAGGAGCCACGATGCGATGGCAACTTCGTTGTCAAGGATATATGACGCCAAGTTTCCTCATGGCTTTTTTTATGAGGCGAGTCTAGGGTATGAAGAACAAAATAACTCCATAGATATACGTACATCCATATCTGTATACACATGCTTGAGAAATATAGTTGACGTAAACCTGGCGATGTATCTGTGTAATTGTGTTATAAGGAGGAAAAAGGTGTGGGAAATTTGAAAGTAGGAAAACCCCGAGAACAGAGAGTTACTAGCGCCCTGATCCTACAACAAAACCCAACCGCTGTACACTGAGGATATGGAAAATCTGTCTGTTGATCTGTAATTATATACTTGAGTAAACAGCCTATAGAAGCCTAGCTAAGCCATATACAGCTACGAAATAGTCTCCGTATTACCATGATAGTGATAATATGAGTCTATTCGAAATAAGTCTGATTTACATATGTATGTATATGTAAGTAAGCAAAGAGGGGAAGTAAATGATATCTAAAATAATAAAAAGAACAAAAAGGAAACGGCCGTCGGCCGTTGCTAAAAATCCGGGGCAGTCTATGATTCGATATAGTACATAAATGCTGCATCTTGTATGCCACGAGAACATAAAGCACGGTATCCACCCAACTGGCCATACGTAGCGTGATTATATCTCGGTAGACTTAGTGTATCCAGATAACTTGTGTGTAGCTTCTTGGAACATCTATCGAAAGCAAGCTCATTGAGCTAAGTTAGCTTAGCTATAAGCTACTATGGCTAACGAGCCTAATTTTTAGCTACCCCTCCTCCCACGTTCCATTTTGCTGAAACGTTCTGTTTCGTTCCGAAAAGTACTATTACATATTGGTAAGCTTCTTTTTCTGTATAATATGGAGTATTTAAGAACCGGATAGGAAAACTTTGATCTTAGTGATTTAGGTAGACGTTAAATATAATCAAATCAATCAGAGATAGGAAAACTTACCGAATTGGCATTTTAGGTAAGAGTTCATCTAATGTTACATCTTTACAAAGGGAGAAAACACCACCTACAATCTATAAATCTACATGTCTATAGTTAGCTTCTCATAAGATAGGGACAGAGAGATAGGATAAGAAATATGTATAATGTGCGTGAACGTATGTACATATACTTTCGGAGTCTGCTAAAAAGAGGAAGCAAGTACTTGACATAGTCAGCTGAATATGTTCTAGTCTAGCTGTCTTTTTGGCGTTTTTATTCCTTCATTCTCATTTCTTTACCCCCTCTCAAGCTAGCCAAACATGCTCAGCTTCTAACTCTACATTAATTTGAAACATTTTCTTGCATCTATACATCTTCATATATGTATGTACTCTATATTCTGTGAAGGGTTATAGCCGGATCTTAAAACTAAAACTCGATATCTGATAATAACTTCCCATCGAATGGGCTCTCTCCATCATATTGACTTGAGAAAACTACAAACTACCTCGTTTTTTTCTTGCAGTCCTATACGCCCAATACTGTCTAGTGGGTTAGTTATAAGAGTTCCGACTTGACAGAATTCTATCCGAAATACATTTGAAGATAAAAAAGGTGATTTCAACATGTATATGTATATACAGATAATCAATTTGGAGGCTTTTCTTTCCAATGTGACAGACAGTTGTATTCTCTCCTTCCCGCTGTTTCAATGACACGATTTTTTTCAGAGGCCTCCATAGATAGTTTTGTATCTGTACGACACATACATATTGCTGTGGCTGTGCTTACCAACAGATTTGTATATTGTATATAGGCAAAGATAATCATAGAAGCAAAATCAGAAGCTCTTACCATCATCATAGCGATGTTTAATAGGGGCTTAATCTATTTATACCCCCTATAATTGTATTTGTATACATACGTTTACATGACTGAAATCTCTATGGTTGATGACGTCAAGAATAGTCCTACAAGCAAAGTATTAATCTGTGCAATAACGAATACTTATATGTAGTTATACAACTACACGGCATTATATCGCGGTAACCTCAAGTACTGACTCGATCATATCTTCATGATTATCATTGTTGACCCCACGTCATTTTTCTCTTGTGCCTCAGTCGGTAGTTTCATGAAAAACGTTCAGTCATCCTTAAACACGCCTATTCCTTGGTTTGTTGGGTATTTCTAGGCGCAGTTGAACCTTGGCATACATTCTACCAAGTAAATTTTATATTCTAGATACAGATCGTCCTTTTCTCAGCATATTCTTCTTTTAGCATGGTTAGTACATAAGTCTCCTTATTCTACATTAGCATTTTCCTATCCTTTGCATCTTTCGCCTTGTTATGTCATTGGTTCTTCAGTTCTTCTAGTAGCAAGCGCTTTTCTAGTTTTCTATCTCGAAGTCCGATAGTCCCTTTGAAGCGCTGTTATTTTTATATTTAGCCTTGATAACAGATAGGCACAAGAATAGGAGACAAAAGAAAAGGAAAATATATTCAGAATGGGAAATTTTACAGCTTGTTCTACACGAGGTAGAACAAGTTGTAAAAAGTCAATCTGATAGTCTTATATCAGACTTGCCCTTGACAAAGAAATGGACAAAGAAAATCCCAATTACAACAAACTTGTGTGTTCCAAAGGGGAAATAGCCATCTCTATCTTCTGCCTACGGATGACGGCGTATTCTGTTACGGTAGTTGCCCTCGCCCTCCTTATCTACCATCACAAGTGAAGGATAATGGTAGACAAAAGAAGTTGCTATGCCTAGCCAAGAGTATCATCACGGTATTGAGGCACTCAGCCACAAGCAACCCGATTATTATGAGGCGTTTTTTTCTGTTTCAACAATGTTTTCCCTTCACTTCCGAACTGTGATTATTGCAAACAGACAGCTATGCACGTCTGTCCAAGACATCACGCTTTCAATTACAACTATTTATAGGAATGTTATCGTCTTTGGCCGTTCCTGTTATACTGTCTCTCGCCATCCCTTAGTTCCGCCTCTCCCTCTCCCTCAACTACAGCTTCAATTGTTTCCTTCGCTCTTTTCTATAAATCCGCCACTTACAAAATTTTAACATCACCTCACTAGTGCTTCTCGCCATAGCTATTCCGAATCAAGACTGATAAGTTTAAAGGCATATATATCGAAGCCCCCCGCGCTATCCATCATTAATTCAACCTCAAATATTCCAACAGCATCTAAACGAATCTTCTCAAGTCGTCTCCTTTTAGCTCATCAAAGAGACAGTTAACAAGGTACGAAAATAAACAAGAGAATAAATATCGATTTTCCGCAACTGCGTCATCACTTGTATTTCGTCAAGCCAGGTCAAATACAACCACACTATATTCCATCCACAACAACAATATCGGCAGAATCGAATATTATTCCTATCAGTTCATCTCCTTGGTTTGTTTCAAACACATCCCATCGTAGCTTCAAAGCCTGTCAAATTCGAAGATATCCTTGTTCAAACAAAACACGCTTGAACGAATTACTACTCTGTGCCCCAAGTCCCTAAAATTCCTGATAGCTATCCCTGTTTGCAATTCTTCTTGTCGCAAGTTTTTTTTGGCTAGGTGATCTAAGCCCTCTTCTACATTACTTAGTCAAAAGAACGCCAAAGACAAAGCTAAGGACGCGAGATTTTCTTTCAGCTCTTCTCTTCTTCTCTCAAGCATATTATTCAACTTTCCAACCTTTCCTTTTTCTGTTTCCATATCCAATATTTCTACCCTTCTTAGTCACTCATTTACTATTGTCCATATTCTTAAATCTTTCATTTTGCCAACTAAACAACCCGATTTACAAGCACGAAACTAACAGTCGTATTCAAGCAACTAAAAGATCACCAACTCTCACAATGCCTTCCAATAAGAACAGCAACTTCACCGTTGCAGTGGATGAGCGCACTCCTTTAGTAGGCACCTCCGGTAGCCAACCGCAACCTGGAACTCCGCGTTCACAATCTTCACGCATGCATAGAGCGACTCCTATTGGCGATAGAGTGTGGCGCGAGGTTCTGTTTAGCAGCCGTTCTACGCCCGGAACCGACAGTGAAAATGTCGCAGTGAAGACCATCTCCAATATCTGGCATGTCTTCAAGGTGACAATGCTTAGCAGTCAGTAATCCCAATTCTTCGATATGATTCGCACACTTTTCAGCCGCAGTTTGCATGTCGTTAGAAAGTGTGGCGCTTTCTCTATCTCCTTCCATATATACCTTGGCACCGCTTCCGAATAGCCGTTCATCCCCGCGTACCCTTCGGATATCACGGCTCACCTGCCATGTGCGCGAACGCTATTCATGTATATTTGTCTAGCCTTGTCGCACAGCAGCTGCTTAGTCTGCCGATAATCTTTAATAGCCTTAAAACAAAGCCTACTATGGGCCAGGGTTTAAATGCCATCCCGATTTTACCTCTTCGATCTATCATATTTACTCTGCTAACATACATACCGCTTAGGCTATGTCAACTTCCTACTTGTGGCTGTCCCCTTTGGTATCATCGCTGGCGAGAACCACTGGAGTTCTACCCTTGTATTCTCCATCAACTTCTTTGCCATCATTCCCCTAGCCGCTGTCCTATCCTTTGCCACCGAAGAGATCTCCATGAAGCTCGGTGATACCCTTGGTGGTCTACTCAATGCTACCTTTGGCAACGCTGTTGAATTAATCGTCAGTATCGTTGCGCTTCGTGATGGACAGATTGAAGTCGTCCAGGCGTCCATGCTTGGTTCCATCCTGTCTAACCTGTTGCTGGTTATGGGCATGTGCTTCTTCTTCGGTGGTCTCGTCAACATGTACGAACCGGATGGCCAAGGCCGTGAGCAGATCTTTTCCTCGGCTACTGCCCAGACTACCTGCTCGCTGATGACTCTTGCTGCCGCGTCGCTTGTCATCCCTGCTACCCTTTCGTCTGTTCTTCAGGGCACTAGCGATGATGGCGAGCAGGCTCACACCATTCTTGTGCTATCGCACTACACTGCCATCATCCTGCTTGTCCTCTATGTCATGTACCTTGTCTTCCAGCTACGCACCCACAAGAACCTCTTCTCTGATATTGAGTCCCCCGTTTCCTCTGATGTCGAGAGCGCTACTGCCGTTGCCGAGTCCGAGAACGAGGAGGAGCCCATCCTGACTCCCATTGCTGCCATCTTTGTCTTGGTTTTTACTACCCTGTTCGTCTCTATCTGCGCCGACTACATGGTGGGCAGCATCGACGACCTTGTTGAGCAAGCCCATATCAGCAAGAGCTTCATTGGTCTCATTCTGATCCCTATTGTCGGAAATGCCGCCGAGCACGTAACCGCGGTACTGGTTGCTGTCCGTGACAAGATGGATCTGGCCATGTCTGTTGCGATTGGTTCCAGTATTCAAATCGCCCTTCTGGTCACTCCTTTCCTGGTCATTGTTGGTTGGTGCATGGGCCAGCCCATGACTTTGCACTTTGAGATGTTCCAAACCGTCGCTTTTGCCTTTTCGGTTCTTGTTGTGACCTACACTGTCCAAGACGGTCGGTCTAACTACCTAGAAGGTGCGATGCTGCTTGGTCTATATCTCATCATTGCCATTGCATTCTGGGCTAGCCCTTCCAGTCTGTAAAGCAGTTGTTTTTTATGCATCGTACGCTTTTCCTAACTTAAGTTAGGCACACTCATTTGTACTATTTATTGCATTCTTCATGCCCCAAACACTTTCACTACCTTTCGGTTTCTTTTTCTCTTTTAGTTCTATTGTTATGTTGCATAGTCTCTCATACTATCTATTGATTCTCCGTTCGCATCTTCCTTCAACCTGTATCTTATCATAACAGAATCGACATGAGGAGTTTTATTGGGGTTTATCTTTCTTCTTATCTTTTTTTTCTTTGTCTTTTTTCGGAATCCTGTGGATTAGATGGTCGGTAGATATAAACTATATGTAGACTTAGTCTCATTTAACTTGAAATATAAAAAAAAATATATAATACAAATATTTCATCTATTTCTTTTACGCACTGTGTCACATATTGACCACGCTGTGACAATAGTGTGTATACATTGTATAAATACTGTGTGTTGTCGCTTAACCCTAGACCCTAGTATATCACCTAGTATACTGCAATATTCGTTATATGTACACAGGATGTGAAAATTTACTCAACGTAATGCTATTAAACAGAAATGAAACAATCCTTTTTTTAAGATACCAATGATAAATAAAAACCCCCAGAATGCAAGCAACATGATATCCATAAGCTAAAACAAAAAAAAGAAAAGTAATGATGGGAAGGATAAAAGATGTGGTAAACAAGAAGAAAAAGACCAAAAACCATGCCTTTTTTAACATCATCTACACTTTCTTCATTCTCTATTTCATCGGCCGTGACATAGGCTTGATGATGCCCTGCTTGAGCAACACATGAGGCTTAGTAGAAGCCTGGAAAGTTTCCTTCGTCATCCACTCTGGCCCAACTGGCATTCTTAGCGAGCGTTCATACTGATCCGCACTCTCGAAAGTATGTGGTAGCTGAGAAGCCAGATACTTGTCATTCTTCTTAACGCGTTTCTCGTTAATTATGACTTTTTCCATCTTCGCATCACGGCGATCCTTGCGTTTCGTGCCGGCGATCGTGGTGGTGAAACGACCGGCGTGACGGTTCCGTTCGCGAGTGGAGATTCCGTCGCCGACCCAGGCTCCCCAACCGGGTAGGGTGTTGTCGATTACCTGGTCGTCTTGTTCGGTGATTATGGCTTCTTTTTCGGCGGCGAAGTCGGTGTCGACTACATCGCCGCCGGCAAAGGCGCGTGCGATGAGATCTCGCTCGCTGCGGAGGGCGAGGGGGTGGGGGATGGCGGAGGCTTCGTCGGAGGAACTGTCTTCTTCGGAAGAGGAGGTGTCTGAGGCATCGCTAGGCTTTGGTTTCTGGGGTTTGGAGAGGACTTTGGATGACTTCTTGGGCGGTGTGATGGTGGTGATGGCGTCGGCGTTATTGTTGCCGGCGCTGAGTACGGTGGCGTTGGCACCGGTGATGTCAAGCTCGACGGTGCGTGAAGAGGCAGGAACTTTACTCTTGCGAGAAGGCTTCTTATTGCGTGGCACAGAAGCCCAGGCATCGCCATTGTTCAATGGGTCTTCGCCAGCCTTAGCACCAGCCTTGTTACTATCGAGCACGAACTGAACTTCCTCCTCGTCGGCCTCGGTAGTAGCGTGGCCGCTAGCCTTGCGCTGGTCATTCTTGCGGACAAGAGCACTGACGGCCTTTGATGAAGAAGAGGATGTCTTGGCCATCTTCTTGGGCGGTTGGTCGGCGCTATCGCTGTCGTTGGCGTCGCTTCCATCTACATCCATAGCCTCACTGTCTTTGCTGGTAATGCCTCCATTGGCACCATATGTCCGACGACCTAGCTGGCCGTTGATCATGTTCTCCGGATCAGATTCTTCCTCGTCACCCGAGTTTAGCATGCGCTCGATCTCACGGATAGCCGCGTCGTTCTCGTGACCACGCTGTGCTTCTACACGCTGCATGAAGTCCATCTTGTTCAACTGGCTTACCGGCTGCTCATCACGCTCTGCCTTGAGCTTAGCCAACTGGCGACGTAGGCGTGCCTTCTCGTTGGCTTCCTCATCCGAGCCAGAGAAGTCGGAATCGTCGGCCGAATCGCTCATATCGTCATCATCATCGGAGCTATTGCGTCCTTCCACACGGCGCTTCAGTTCGATTTCACGACGTGCCATATCTTCGATACCCTCGCGATATTCGGTGTCCCAGACGGCCCGCTTGGTACGTGAGTTCGTCTTGGCCCATTTGCTATCACGGTGGCGCGCACCAACACGTTCGAGAGCTCTCTTACGGGCAGCATCTTCGCGTTCAGCCTCGGAGTCGAGCTCTCCGTTAGCTTCCATCTCAGCACGCATAGCCATCTCGTCCTTTTGAGCCTGCTTGCGATGGATACGGTGGTATGCCTTGGACTTGATCTTCTTGATACGTGCGGCACGCTTCTGTTCGCGTGAGCGCATCTCACGTTCTTGGCGGCGTTTGTTAACCAGTTCCTTAAGTTGCTCTGGCGTAAGTTCGTTGCCGTTCTCATCGACACGCGGCTTCTTGGGGCGCTCGAGGGACATGCCACTATCGGCAAGCAGCTCAACATGGTCTTTTCCAGTTCGGTGGTGGCAGTGGCCTCAGTGATGGGACGGAATTCCTTAGTTGACAGACTGGCGTTGGGTGTGTCCTGGAGCAGAGGGAATTGTAGGTGGTCGGCACGGCGGTTGTGCTTGATGGTTTCGGTCCAGCGGTCGAGAGTGTCAGAGGTCTTTTCAAAGGCAACCTTGCGAGTGACCTGGGCCTGTTGTAGGGGGGGCTAATGGCACAGAGAGCTTGTCATTGGCGCCCCGGGCGTCACGCTCTTCCTTGTTGAGCAACTTGAGGGACTTGCGAATGCTCGAGTCACGGGACTTGATCAGGCCCAGATCGCTAAGGCTGATCTTCTGCTTGCCAGTCGCCACGTTCTTGTCGTCGTCGCTGTCGTCAAAGCCAGCGAATTCACTAGCCAGATCCTTGAGAGATACTTTTGGCTTTGTGGGGGCGTCAACATCGTCATCTTCGGATTCTTCATCAGAGTCTTGCTCGGAAGCTGAATCGGAGTCTTCGGCACTGGAACCAGATTCAGAGTCGGCATCTTGGCCTTCTTCCTCAGAGTCCTCTTCAGCCATATCGAGAGCAGTGGCTAGATCGACAGCATCAGAGCCAAGAGAGCTAGCATCGTCGTCGCCGTATGCTTCCTCATCATCATCTTCTTCGTCGTCATCTGAGTCGGCAGACTTCTTCTACAAGTATAAGATATTGTTGTTAGTGTGTGTAATAATGGTTTGGGGACTAGTAGATGATGAGGCCGACAAACCTTTGTTTTCGGCTTCTTCTGACCTAAGCTTCCACCAAAGGTATAGTCCGCAAATGCTTCCTCATCGCTCTCGCCAAAAGCCTCGTCACTATCAAGCTCAGAGTCTTCGTCGACGTTGATACGCCCGTTGATGCGCCACTCGTTTCCTGACTCGTCGCTGCCATACTCGGCATCTGAGCCGTCCTCCTGCTTATTGCGAGCACGTTTTTGCCTGGGTCTACGGCCATCTTCGTCGTCATCATCTTCATCGCCGTCATCGTCCTCGTCTTGTTGTCTTCTACCGTGAGCGGGGGCATCGTTCTCTTCTTCCTCGTCTTCTTCTGGGTTTAAGAAGCGTGACCGCGGCGTCCGCTTCTCTTTTTGGGGAAACTGCTTCGCGGCAATGTTGTAGGCATCGAGGGCTGTGGCTTGGGCACGGGCTTTGCTCCGGCGATTCGGCTTCGATTTCGGAGCGGTGGCTTTCTTGGTAGGGCCGGTCGATAGAGACCGACCATGAGATTGGCGGCCGGGCATGGCGTGGTTAGCAGGGCAATTGCTGTCCGGATTTATGTGAACAGAGTGTCTTCTAGAGGATATAGTGATAATAAAAATAAAAACAACACTTTGTCTGTTCGATAGTAGCTAATTGAAAGCTTCGCGATTTAGCTGGTTGGTGGTGCTCTCTTGGCTCTATTTGGGCCGGCTATACTTTTTACTACAATATTTTTTTCTATTTTTTTCTGCCGCCCAAATACTTTAGGCGGTGACCTGATTTTTTTCCGCCTGTCGTCTATAGTGGGGCACAAACGCCACATACTTTAACAGCCACCTTTTGACTAACAAGCTGTTGTCACTCTGTGGCGCCTCTGAAAAAGAGGAATTCAGGCCAAAAACTAATAAAGGTTCCAATCAGAATCGAACGATTTCCGACGTAATGAAAAAAGACAGGGCCTATTTAGGCGGACGGATATAATATTGTATTAATAATTGCTTAAGAGTCTTAAGAGTTTTGATCATACGAACATCTCGAGACATTGGAGTCTTTGTTACTTAGGCTTTTCTGTCTCCAAGTCTTCATATCTTTGTCTCTTACTGCCTCCTTAATATTGTGAAACTCACTTGCCTTCCCGTATCATATCGTGGCCAACTTCACAGACTATATTTGGACGCAATGGCATTTCTAATGCCGGGCGCCCGGCGGCTGCCATTTCTGCTAAAGCAGCAGATTTCGGCCTCAGCCGCCAGTCCATCCATTTCTATACTTCAGATACTACGTGCCCGGCCGGTCTCAGCCGGTGTCGGCTTCGGTAACCTACCACGCTTTGCTTCATCTTCGTCGTCCATAGCCCCAAATGCGTCTAGACTCTCCGTTTTTGCTATGGCACAAGCTCACCAGCGGCGCATGTTTACTATCGGCTCACGCAAGCTGGAAACTCCGGCCTCTATCGCCCCGAAACTTGAAGATGCTGCTATGGCGTCTTCTTCTTCTACTGTTGATTCTTCTACTACTCCTTTGTCTACTGGCTCCTCTTCTTCTAAATCTTCGTTCCCTGAAAAGACTACCTCCAAGGCTGTCGCTGTCTGGCTTATCTGCAGTGCCGTTAGTGTCTTCGGTATCGTTATCTGGGGTGCTTGACCCGTCTCACTGAATCTGGGTAAGCCATATACACACATATATATCTTCTTTCACTCCTCGCTAACACTCTATATAGACTGAGTATCACCGAATGGCGCCCTGTCACTGGCTCTATGCCGCCGCGCAACGAAGCCGACTGGGAATCTGAATTCACCAAGTACAAAGCCTCGCCCGAATACGCCATCCTGAACCCGAACATGTCACTGGATGAATTCAAGAAGATCTACTTCATGGAATGGTCCCACCGTCTATGGGGCCGTACAGTCGGTCTTACTTTTGTTCTGCCAACCATCTACTTCATCGCCCGCCGCCGTGTTTCTGCTCACATGGCCCTCAACCTGCTCGGTATATCCTCGTTGATCGGCTTCCAAGGTCTGATTGGTTGGTGGATGGTTAAGTCCGGTCTTAAAGATGACCTATTCGCACCTGGTTCTCATCCCCGTGTCTCTCAGTACCGCCTGACTGCTCATCTCGGTGCCGCCTTCGTGTGCTATTCCTGGATGTTCATGTCTGCCCTGACCGTGCTCCGGACCCGTCGTATGCTCGCAGACCCCGCTGCTGCCCTTAAGCTAGCCTCAACTTTGGCTACCCCTGCTTTACGCCGCTACCGCAACATCGTGACTGCCCTAACCGCCTTGGTCTTCACTACTGCCATGTCCGGTGCGCTGGTAGCTGGTCTAGACGCCGGCCTCATCTACAACGAGTTCCCCATGATGGGTCTAGACCTGACACCACCAGCTTCGGAACTTTGGGATACCTTCTATAGCCGTAAGTCCGACTACTCGGATCTATGGTGGCGCAACATGCTCGAGAACCCCAGTCTCGTGCAGCTCGACCATCGTATCCTAGCTATGACCACCTTCACTTCCGTGATCTCGCTGTTTATCTACTCGCGCCGCGGAAATCTGGCCGCTGTGCTACCTGCTAGCGTCAAGAAGGGCACTTTGGGCCTCGTCCATCTCGTCTGTCTACAGGCCACGCTGGGTATCACCACTCTGATCTATATGGTGCCCACGCATCTGGCGGCTACGCACCAGGCCGGTGCTCTAGCTCTGCTTTCTGGTGCCCTGGTCTTGTGCCATCGTCTCCGTATCCCCAAGAGCACTGTTCGTGTGCTCGAGAAGAAGCTCGCCGCTGCTTCCAAGGCGGCTGGTGCTCGTTAAATAGCAGTCGATCGTCGGTATGTTTGTACTTTATCTCATGACTATTCCTGTGTTTATATCTGTATTATTTTAGCCTGCCTATATTGGCCCTTTTTGTATAATAGACTCCTGTTTCCAGCAACCCAATTTCACAAAATCATATAATACATTGAACCCGTGTTGGTGAATTTCTTTATTTGTTCTTCCTTTTTTAGTTGAGGCTCCTATCTATGTGATACCCAAAAGCTCTCCCTATTCCGTATGTTGCTGTTAAAAAAATACAAAAGAAAACTACCAGTAATGCAACTATCGACTACTATATCCAATGAAAGCAAACCACTTGGCCATTCAATACTACCCGTTCGCTACGATGATATCGGTGACTTGGAGACTTTTAGTGGGCTATTTGCCAGTTTGTCAGTATACTTCATAGCATATCCTGGATTTTGATATGAAGGCCTAAGAAAAGAAAAAAAAAACTACTTACTGATCTGCTCGGCGGCCACGGGGGTAACGCCGACCTCTTCCGCCGCCGTCTTCTCCTTGGCCTGTGACTTCTCCTCCTTCATGAAGGGGAAAGCTAGAACCTCACGGATAGAGTAGTTGTTGGTCAGGAACATGACCAGACGGTCAATACCCAGACCCCAACCACCAGTAGGCGGCAGACCGTACTCTAGTGACGTGCAGAAATTCTCGTCAATCAGCTGGGCCTCGTCATCACCTTGGTCCTTCTGGCGGGCCTGCTCCTCAAAACGCAGACGCTGGTCAAAGGGATCGTTCAACTCAGTGTAGAAGTTGCAAATCTCCTTGGTAGCCACAAAGGCCTCAGCACGCTCACACAGACCGGGCTGGCTACGGTGGTACTTGGCCAGAGGCGACATGACCTGAGGGTGGCCTTGGATGAAAGTAGGGTTGATGCAAGTGTTCTCAATGTACTCGCCAACCAGTTTATCAATCATACGGGCGTTGGTCAGAGGGGGGCTGCAGTCCAGCTTCATCTTCTTCAGCACGCCCTTGAGGAACTCATTGGCCTCAGTAGTGTGTAGCTGATCACCAGCGGGGAACTTCTCGCCAGTGGCCTCCTCCAGCGCGGGGATCATGTCGACACGACGCCAAGGTCTCGCCCAGTTGATCTTGAACTGTTCACCGTGCTGGTTGGTGAACTCGGTCTCGTAGCTGCCCTTGAGAGCGAAAACAAGGCTGCTGACCAGCTCCTCGGTAGTCTCCATGACGTCGTAGAAGTCGGCATAGGCTTGGTAGAACTCGATGGTAGTGAACTCGGGGTTGTGCGTTAGATCGATACCCTCGTTGCGGAATTGTCTACCGATCTCGTACACGCGGTTGAGACCACCAACGACCAGCATCTTCAGGTACAGCTCGGGCGCGACACGCATGTACATACGCATGTCGAGATCGTTGTGGTGAGTGACGAAGGGCTTGGCAGTGGCACCACCGGCAATGGCGTTCATCATGGGCGTCTCGACCTCGATGAAGTCGCGATCATCGAAGTACTTGCGGATGAAGGTGACCATACGCGAGCGAGTGATGAGAGTTTCACGAGTCTTCTTGTTCATGACTGTGGCTCTGTGTTAGCTCGAAGCTCCTCCTTTGATATGAACGTGTACAAGGCCAACTTACTCAGATCCAGGTAACGCTTGCGGTGACGCTCCTCGTGGTCCTTGAAGCCGTAGTGGTCGTCGGGGATGGCGTGCAGGCAGGGAGTCAGAAGAATGATCTCGGTGGCGAAGATAGAAAGCTCGCCCTGCTCGCCCTTCTCGATCTTGCTCTTAGGGGCGGTACGGCCAGGGTAACCGACAATGCCTATACGGGAGTAGAAAATTAGTAGGTTATTGAAAAACTTGATATTTCAAGTTGTTTGCATACCGATGATGTCACCACGGCGCAGGTACTCGTGCTGGTCTTCAAAGCTGGGAGTGCCCTCAGAAATTTCCTGAGCTTGGCACATGACCTGGACCTTGACGCCCTCAGTGCGGACCTATTCAAGCCGTGTACGTTAGTCATTGTAGGCATTCGTATTTGTGTACCAGAGTCGACTCACATCGTAGAAGCACAGCTTGGCACCGGAGGTACGCTTGGTGTAGATACGGGCACCCAGGCGGATGACCTTGTCCTTGGCTGTCTCGCCGGACTTGAGGTGGCCAAACTCGTTCTCAAAGTTGCGCAGATCGTAGTCGACCTTGAACTTGTGGGGGTACGGGTTAGGAGTCTTCGTTTCGCGGAGCTAGATATCAGTGAGAAGCAGCCATTGTTAGTAAACATTTACTCTCTAGATCCGAGCCAGTAGCTTAGGCCATGTTATCATGGGCCAAGCACCAAATTCACTATCTCTCGCTACTCCTCTTTCGCTCTTACCTTGCTGATGTTGCGGCTGCGGATCTCGAAGTACTGGTTAGGAGTCAGTTCCTTCTCATCGGCCTCCGCGTTCGACTTCTTCGGGGCGGCCGGCTTAGGCGGCGCAGCAGCGGCCTTCTTGGCCTTCTCGGCCTCCTTAGCACGAGCCTTCTGGCGCTTCTTCAGCTCGGTCTTGGAGACCTTCTCGCCAGTAACATCGTCGATGAGCAGCTTAGCGAGCTGCTCGGCAGGCGGAGCAGCAGCGGAGTCGGACATGATGGATGGTATGTGTTTATTTTTTGGATATTTCTTTTATTTTCCTCTCTTTCAAAAAATAGAAAGGGGAGAAGAAATATGTTGGCAAACAAAGACCACAAGATCAAAAGTTCGTGATGTTTCCAAACAAAAGAGAAGAAAGAAAAATAAGAACAAGAAAAAATAAAAAGGCAACAAATAAAAAATATTATTATCGCTGTTTTTGTGGGAAGCCGCTCTGAACTGCAAGAGCGATGGCGGGGTAATTTCTCAGTAGTCAAGAATCTCAAGCCAGCAAAAAAAAGTAGTTAATTGCTATATTTTTACCTGTATCTGCAGGATTGATCATTCTACTAAGAACTAACTATAGTTTACAATTACTGATCTGATTTTTGTGTCTACATTTATTCTCTTATATAGTTGTATGCTTAAACGCCACTGTTATCAAAGGTGCTTCAAAAACAGTCACACATGCATTTTTTTCTCCCTGCACCTTTCCATTAAGCCAATTGTCCCGAAATAGGAATGATGATTCACTTAAACGGCCTACCCACTTCTATCCTGGCCCTCAACCAATAGCTTGTACAGATATACTAGCTGTCTCTACTGTACTTCGACGCCTATAATCGGCGGAGCTACAGCAAGTCTTGTTTGTTAATGGTAGTAGTGACGTTCAAACTGTAACATCGGCATCTATAGTTGCATAGGAAAAAAAGCACATATTGCCCAGTTATTCAAGTCAGCGGTACAAGCTATTATAACAAGAGCCAACCCATTACAGTGTAAATTATATGACACTGCCTCACTAAGCCAATAGCAAAAATACTGTCTATACTATGATATATACATATGTTCGTATATAATTATACACTTGTGTAGATATCGCAAGTCAGAGCTGAAGTGCTTCGACGTCCTCAATTTATACAATCTTTGTATTTTCCCAACCAAAGAGCATTTGCCAATATTATTAACTACTTATAATACAGAAAAAACACATTTTTTACATATAAACTAATTGGAAATTGTGACTCAATCCTCAATTAAAAAAAATGATGCCGGCAGATCAGATGGTACTGCCGCTATCCACCGCTTTTTCCTAATTCGTAATAGTCAAGCAACCACTTACACAACAACCTGCGAAGTCGCCATGCAGGCGATATGAAGTTGTCCATATAGTTGTCATGTATATATATACATACATGCATACATAGAACTCATTTGTAGTTAGAGGGGCCTCTGCTACTTACATCTAGGCACCGTATATTTGGTTGAAAACCCAACCCTTGACTACAGGAAAGAAGGTTCTACTTGGAGCACATGCGTGGATATAGAGTATTCTCTCACGTATATTCCAAAGAACACAAGAATGCATAGTATCATGGAGGAGAACTTGATATATATATGAGAAGGAAATAAAAGCAGTAGTATAGAACACCAAAATGAGCTGAACTAGTCGATATGACGAGAGAAAAATAAAATCAATGTAAAAAAAAAACTACCTATAACACCATGGACAAAAACCCACGATGAAATATTTACTTCCAAGGATATATCACCTTTGAACCTATGTTTACACTAACACAGAATGTATATATATACGACAAATTGAAACTCCACCTCTCTAATTATCTCTTCCTTTGCTCCCTTCCACTTTCCAAACATTTAACAAGAAGATGGTATTCAAACTAACTCAATACATGATTCAGTATCTTGTATTCCAGATATCAAGGATACATAATCAAAAAAAAAGGCCAGATTTCCCAAGGTAGGGAAAAGAACGGAAAAAAGAATAGGCAATTTATGATGAGAAAGAAGATAGATAGAGCTTTGAAAAAAAATAAAAAAAAAAAACCTTAGCTTGCGCTATTTTTGACTGAAAAGTCTGTCTTGAAGTATATTCCATCAACGAAAAGAAATATCCTACCAGGACATGTATAGCAACGAGCAGGAACGCCATGACCATTGGATAGACAATCTAATGTGGCCGCGCTAGCTTCAAGGAAGATGAATTGTCAGATATACAGCCCCCTATCGTTTCCTTAGTAGGAAAACAGCGAGTATAAGGTGCTGTGACTTTCTCTGAGATCCTCCAAGCCTTTTTTCACAAGGGGAACCTCAATCTGCTCCGGAAAAAAGCACATCCTTCTTTGTAGCCTCCAAACTAGATAAACGGTACGAATATCTAAAAAACCCGTATGATATACGCCGCCTAGGTCTCTGGTATATCTAACCTCCACCAAAACAAGACTGCTCTTCACAAAGTGAAAAAACAAAATAACAGAGAAAAGCAAAAATAAATGACAAATGGAAACATAGATAACTAACGGAAAAAAAACCAAGGGAATGAAGATTAAAATGACAAAGGAGAAAAGAAGTAGAAAAGAAAAAAGAAAAGAAAAGAAAGTAATGATAGACTAGCAAGTGCGAAGCGGATAATAGAAAACAAGGGGGCGAGAAATGAAATCAAGATATGGCTTTTACAAAGGACGAAAAGCAAAAACAAAAAGAATAATAGAAAAAAAGGACTATGGAATAAATAGATAATGAGAGTGAATGGCGATATGAAAGAAGGAATAAACCTTGCGGAATATGTAAAAAGTAAGAGAAAAAAAGACGGTAGCCCAACAAGGAAAGAGATATCAACGCAATGAAGGAAATATAACGAAAACAAAAACAGAAGAAGACAGCCGGAATGCAAAAAAACGAAAAGACCGCAAATAGAAAGCAGGCGAGATGTACAAAAGAAACGAAACTTTGGCCGGCCAGAGACCGATAAAAAGCCGTAATGAAAAAAAGAAGAAAAAAGAGGTGCAGTAGAGAACGAAAATGATAAGTTGTAGTGATATCGGATGTTGTCTACGAAAATGGCTGAGTGAGTGAATGGAAACCAAGCACAAAACAGATGCCACGGCTTGAAACAGAGAGTATAAAGCAAGCACCAATGTGTACAAATATTTATGCGTAGTGCAAAAAGTCCTTAAGTCGTACAATGAGCCGAAGAGGCATGACATACTTGATGGCGATGCTATCAATGCTGCGACAGGAACTGTTTCAAAACGCACTGTGAACAAACCGGTAGTTAACCATAGAACATTTCCGACAGTTCAAGTGAAGAGCAACTTGATCATAGTGTGTCCCGAAGAGACAAACGCCCACCCATGCTTTTCATGCATGGTGTTATAGGATGAAACAAAAGGTGTGACTGTCAAGATCAAAATATCACCGTGTTAGGCCACCAGGGCCGATTGATTGATATACCACTATCAAAAGAAAAGCCAAAACAGTAGACTCTGGTAGAGATGGTAACACTAGCGATGTATTGGCAGATTGACCTTTGTCTAGCCCATGAAGACATCATCAGAAATCAAGCTCACAGTATTTGGTGGAACCATAGATGCCTGAGAACCAGCATTCATGTTCTGCATAGCCCGCATATTGGCTGGGTGAGGGAAACGGCCTTCGCTAATACCATTACCGTTGCCGCGAGCTTGGTGTCCTCTCATCCGCGGCACATCTAACGAGTCCTGCTGTTGTGAGGGCAACATGGGTGTCTTGGGCATGGATTTTAAGCGCGCTTGTGGCTCGGTGAAATTGTCTTGCATTTCAGCATCGACATCGCCATCGGCATCAACTTCGCCATCGACAGTCAGCCCGCTGACGCCCAGACTAACATCAGCGCCGGCAGCGACGCTATCGCCATCCACGTATCCGTCAACATCGACCTCGCCTTCCGCATCCGCGACAATTGGTGTGTCCATCTTGTCGAGGCTGTTCTCGCCGGCCACCTTGGCTTCCTGTTGCCGCTGAGCTTGAGGTGAAGGGACTGATGGGAGCTCTTGCTTATTCGGTTGTGTCTGTGGTGCCGCTTGCTGCTGCTGTTGTTGTGCTTGTTGGGGTTGCTGTGGTGTTTGGTGACTAGGGGGCTGCTGCCTTGACTTAGATACCGAGCGTGCTGGCGCCGCTTTCGATACTTGACGACTCTGAGAAGATTTAGCCGGCGGGCATGGAGTCATGATGGCAACTGGTGTCAATGGAGAAGGATTGGAATTTCCATCTAGAGATCTTTGCGCATTCATGCCATGGGCAGCTGCTCTTGTGGCAGAAACCACAGTCTTCCAACGATCTACGGACTTGGAAAAGATAGTAGGAACATCATTCTCCAAGTTAATAGTGGTCATGATGCTGTGATTTGCCTTGGTAGCAATATCAAACAAGTACGGCACAAGCTCAGGATCAATGGGGCCTGTTTCTAGAGCTGCCAAAATTAATTCTGTACTTGTGCTACTCTTGGCTGTCATTTCAACCTTGGATTTCAAAGTATGGACTTCTTGAGAGAGCTTGGTATTTTGGTATTTGAGGATCTTGATTTCCTTATTCTTGTGGCCAATACTGCGCGCCATCTCCAGAATCCACACTTCGTTTTGACGTTCGCGCGTCAGCTCTGTCCATACACTATATGATCGCTGTAGGTGATCGATCACCTGACGATGCAGTGAATCAACGGATTTTTCTGTGGCAGCAGAAGCATCACGAGCTTCCTTCATGGGTGTATTCGGCGGCAACAGCGTTAGCTCCTGTGTAAGGTTTTGCGTCGCTGTGGTACACTTGACCTTCCATTTGCGAAATTCTTCGGTGAAGAAGGCAGTCAATGCATCGTATTCTCGTTGATCGGGCGGTTGGATAGACCATGATGTAGCCGAGGGGTGCTGTGTAGAGGAGAAGAGGGTTGGTGGAGGGCTCAGACAGCGCAAGCAAAGAGATGCGAAATCCAACTCTAAAGGATCGAAGTCGAATGGTTTGGCACTGTTCGCTTGTGTTTGCCTATATAGGTGAATTCCACTGTTAGTTTAAGATCCAAGAAAAGGTATGATAAAGTAGTAGTTATCCGTCGTACATATGTTGCTCTCGGATAGAGGAGGTTCGCCGAGGGGCTGAAGATCAAAACAAAAGCAGAGAGATGGTGAATGCGCGCAAGGCTGCAGAAACAGTACCAAGAGCAGCGATCAGTAAGTGATGGAATTATAAAGAGAGTATACATACTTTGCAGCCTTTATTAAACTAATGAGTTCGCGTAGAGCCAATTCAGTAGCCTTGGCAGTATCTATGTTTTGTGTCATGCGCTGTCGTGATTCCAACTGTATCTTTGCGGCCTGTCGGCTTACGGTACGGCTTCTGGTATCGCCGACGGCGATGTGGCCCGGCGCTGCTGCAGCAGTACCATCAGCGGTTAGTCCATGGCTGGCACGAGCAGAGATATCAGTTGGGAGCTTCGGTACGTGATCTTCGGGATCGGGTGAATCTCGGAACTGGGCTCCGGGGCGTGGCGTGCTTAGTGGCGTTGAGAACTCTCGTCTAGAAACACTGCGCGGCTGGCGGCGGGTGATGTTGCCACGAATCTTGCGGATAGCTGTGGGGTCATGAATTCCATCGGGGGCCTTCGGGTTCTTCTCTCGGATGTAGAGGTCAAGATGGCGGCCGAGGGATGACGATGTGAAGGCCTGGTGGCAGAACTGGCAGTTTTTGTCCTTGGACGCCTTGGGCGTAGAGTCGTCTTGGAGAGTGGCTTCGGCCATTGTGAAGTATTAGAAAAAAAAAGGAAAGAGAGAGAGAGGAAAATTGTGATTGCAGAGAGCGGCGAAGCTTGCGATGGGGTTAATGCTCCAAGGGAGCTCGAAAGCTAGTATGCATAGAGCTGTATGCGACAGGTGAGGGTTATGAAGCGAAAACCTGCTATATAGAGAGTAAATGCAGATGGCAGGCGACGAGACGACAAGTGAAGCAGAAGCAACGGATAGTAGGGTTTATGTTGTGTAGTAGAATGTGATTATGCGGGTCGAGATGTTCTAGGGCACGTAGAAGTGCAAAAGTATAGTCGTCGAAGTAGAGGGTTGAAAACGTGAGCTAGGTTGAGCAAAGCTGAGGGCTGCAATGCTTATGTATATGTAGATGTAGATGTAGGTATATAATATGTATATTGTGGGTATAGGTGCTTGTAGTTCAGTTAGAAAGCAGGCTGTTTTTAGCACAGAAAAAAAATGGACAAGGGGAAAAAAAATGGATGCTCCAAACAACAACAGAAGCAGAAGATATGGAAGGTGTGAGTGTAGGGAATAATATCCGTGGCAGTCGGATGTAAAGAGAGTGTTTAACTTGGAAACGACGTGGAAAGGAAGGCAGATGTCGAGCCAAAATATCGAGTGAGAGAGTCTATCAAGATAAATAAGAAAATAAAGAATAAATGATGGAGATGTAAGATAAGGGAATAGAAAAAGAGCTGCGGAAAAGTAAAAAATAAAAATAAAAATATGGTTGTCGCTAATGCAGTTTTGACTACTAATGCGGGCAACACACTGCACAATATGAAGAAATAAAAATAGTTAAGAAATAAAAACAATAGAATAAAAGAGAGGAATAAAACGAATAATTATACAAAAGGTTGAGCAATGTGCAACTGTATGTATACTCAAGAAAAAAGAAAACAAGGAGTTGTAAAGGAAAGAAACATAGTAATAAAAAAATCATAGGAAAAAACATCTAAATAGAGAAGAAAAAAATGGGTTTATTAAACTAAACATGCAACAACTAGTTATACTACTAACTACTGCCTTTTTGTTACTATTATTTTACACAAGCTGCCTCATTTGATCAGTGCCTTGATAGGCGTCTTGTAGCTCTCTCCAAATTACTGGGACGAAAGAACAAAATAGAAGAAAGATAATTTGATCAGAAGAGACAGTGCATGAGCCCAGTGCTGAGTCGGCAACAACAGAAAGGCGAACAGACATTTCTAGGCTAGGCAAACAACAAAGCCACGAGCAATCAACGGAAACCTTGGCTTGGTAACTTTGCCCTTTCACGATGAATGCGACAGAGACCAACATTGATGATTTATTTGCGACAGGCTACTGAAGAATAAAAGATAATTCAAAAAAGTAAGCCTATGTCGAAGACCCACTTGACTAAAATAATGCTCACCAACGTCGCCTAAACGGCCTAAAACAAGAGCCCTGTACTAAGAGTGTTTTAGTGCACTTATTTATACTACCCACTAGCTTAGTCACCGGTGTCAACCCTAACACGCGTAGATAAAGCTAAACAATGCCAAAAAAAAAGAGAAGATATGCTAGTTGAAAGCTAAGGTATCACGATGTTTTGAAGATGAGACTAATAAAGGCGTAGCCGCATCGTATGGACGATGATGCAACTAGATTCTCAGCCTCTTAGAATACCCCATGACAACAATTGCGGCATTGGTAAGCCTTCGCCTTTTTACTAACCTCTAGCTTGAAGACATTGAATACAAACATACCTTTTCCTACTAGCCAAAAGTCCTAGTTAGCCTCACTTGATTTCCATTTCCATATCTTTTGTTCTTTTTCTTTTTCTTCCCTTTTGTACTTTGCTGTATTCATGCCCAATAATAACATGGGGGTAAACATGGCACTACCGGTAGGCTTTCTGTCATATCTTCCGTTTTATATCTTTCTTTTCCTTTTTTGAAAGACTTAATATGTATGTATCTGTATTTGCCTGTCGATGCCGACTAGCTGTCAGACCATTGAAAGGACCGACCACAAGCTAGATATGGACTTGGATTTGTGTTTGGCGACCCAACAACCAAGACTAGTCAGATCTGGAAGCGCATCGTAGCCAACTGATGAATTTACAACTAGTTCCTCTTTAGCGATCACATGATTTGCAACTAGCAATTGCAGAAAAGAATCAGGCATTAGGAGGGCTCTTGAAAGAAGCAAGTGAAAAACAACAACAAACAAAAAAAATAACATCATCATTGTCATAATTGCCGTATAAACAAATATCTTCACATGGTGCAGCCTGCCTGCTGGCAAAATCGGGAGACCAGAGGAGGCCTATCTATACAAATTCGGCAGCTCAAGCGAGACTGAAGGAAGCCAGTATCTGCATGCAAAGCGTAACAACAACAACAATAATAACAATGCAGATGCGGTGCGATATGCGTGCTAAGCCGGTGCCGACAATGTTTTGCTGGCAAAATCCCGTGTATATTGGAGTGGACAGAATATACGTTCTCTTTCTCTTGTTTCTTCTTCTTTTTTCTTCCTTTCTTTTCTGTCCCTCTTTCTCGTCTTTCTTCTTCTATGTCTCTCCTACTCACTCGTTCATCTCTTCTTCCCGGCCTATACTAGGGCTTCTGTTAAGGAGATTCCTCGCTCATCCGCCGTCCAACGCCGTGCACTGTCGGCAAAGTGCTCTACCTTGGCCTGGGTTTAATGAATCTAATGAACCCGCGTAGCCTTTTATGCTAACGTGTACATTATTAGTATATTACATTAAGTAGCAATATGCAAACACATCTGCCCAAGCACAGCACTAGGGTCGCATCCGCATAAATGATAATGTTACCTTGGAGGGGAACAAGCTCTGATTAGAGACGAGATGGACATCAAGCTTGCAAAACAAAGGTTGGCAAGGCTATTTTAACCAAAACAAAAAGCAGGGCTTACCAAGGCAAAGAGAAAAACGTAGCAACAAACCGAGCCGAAAAAAGCAAAACTGAACTGAAGACAAAGCTTTGCCCATGCTAATGCAGCAGTGCAAATACATTATAGTCTATCGCTAATACAAACCTGGCACAGGTCGTTTCTGGTGGTATGCCTCTCGTCGTCATCGTCATAAGCCGTGCAAACCTCCCTCTATAGTCTACATTATAATTGTAGTTAGAATCGCCAATCCCATATCCGTTGCCCATAATCGATCGTCGATATTCAATATCCCATCTCCCACGTCTTATATCACGTCACAAATGCCCTTGCTATGCCAATACTTAGCCGCTGGACCAAAATAAAAACTAGTGGTTCTAGTGGTAGACTGGCCTATATATGGGTTGACTAATAGATTTGCCTCTCCAATGTATCGACAGTCACTCAACGAACGAGAATATCTGATCAAAATGCTAATTTTCGAGGCCAGTATAACAGCGTTGTCTGATTGTTATATGTAATTTTCAGAGTTCCAGGCCGTGCTTCTCAGAAGATTCAAGCTAGGCCAAACTAAGTCAATATAAGCTAAGCTGAGTTATGCTACCTTCGTATGCAGGCGGCTCTGTCTGATAATACATCAATAACACAAACATCCAAAAGCCAAAGACACATCAACAGAGATTCGTGGGTTTGTTTACTCGGCTCCGATCATGCAAGACTGATCTGTCTAATCCGCCTGATAAAGGCAAGTCCAGCACGCACTTGGCTTCCCCTTCTCTGTTCCCTCCTTCTAATGCCCTCTATTTTGATACGCACCGAGTCAGCAAAGAAATGCGCGGACAACAAGGACTCGCCTGCATATACATACATATATGTATGGGATGGACATTACATATGAGAACAACAATAACAACAACAATGGTATTAATAATAGCAAACACAGTAACAACACATCATGTAATGCACATGCATATGCACAATGATACATATATAGCCATCCAACTAAATAGCCCAACCCAAACAAGGCTTAACTAGGCCAGCCTAGGCCAGGCCAAAAGACTGCCATATCTGTGTGTATTCCGAACAAAACAACGGCAGCCGGACTTCATGTCGTCTGTAGCACTCCGAATTTGATTCTAGTGTCGTATACAACATATATCAAAGCAAGCGGGAAGGCTATCGTATGTATATACAACTATACACACAGCTTCATGCACCTTTTCATGTATGTATGTGTTGGGCGCCACGTTTCTCCGCAACATGACCTTCGTTTCCTCGTCTGGAGGAGAGGGGGGGAGAGGAAGAAGGGCATGCACATGGACTCTGCAGTCTGCAGAAAGAGAGACGGGGTACAGGGTATCATACCCTGCCGCAGCTGGTAGCTAACTTGAAGCTACTTACCCGAGCTAACTCGTGTTCTAGCTTAACTTCTTGCTGCATGTGGCCTCGAACAGAGTGTCAACTCTATCACAAAGCTAGTCTTTTTTCTGTTTCTTCGTGATCGTCTACAAGAGAGACTGGTAATAAGATAGCCTTTTTGCTATCTTACTTACCCGTTTAGGCTTCTAACTGCTCGCCTTGATTTGATATCTCAACTCCCCCCGTAAACGTCAATGAAAAAAAAAAAAATTCGACTTCCTCCCCCAAAGCTACCCTTGCTTGTGCATACTATCTGCCAGTTCTCTCTCTCCCTTTTCCTAATCCTTTTGCCTTTTTCACTTTTTCTCTTAAACTTGTCTTCCTTGTTCGTTTTGCACTACTATGTCGTACTAACAAAGCTTGTTACGCTTGGATACCTCAATAAACAAATCACGCTCATCTCGGACGCCAACGACCTTCTACTGGGTCATCGCCGCTAATAGTTTTCTTTTCAAAGAAAATTATACTTATTTTTCCTTTTCACTAATAGTCACAGTAGTAGCATCCTATCTTCTGTAGCATCATCCGATCGCCTATGTCCGTAGGGCTCCCCTTCCATCTTGAATATATGGGAAATGGCCGTGCTCTTAAGAGATTTTACTATTAGCTTGAGAACTTATTCTTGTTCTAAAACTTGGCGATACTACACAAACCCTAATTTCTCGGGCTGCAAAATAATCAACGAAAATAACTTATGTAAATGTTTAAGAGTCAAGAGTAGTCATTCTACATATTATTGTCCCATGGTAACCATGTAGTCCAATGACCATTAACAAACTAGCTCTGGCTTCTCTTGTTAGATTGATTTAGTTCTCAGACACTATAAGCCACTTTCCTTCAGATAAACAATCACTGCTACCTGACAGTGTCTTATACTTCTGTAGTATTCAATTACATCTCTGTGACTTCTTACATCTACCGCGCGATGTGGGTTGATATGTGGGATCAAAGTTTCTTATTATGCTTTTGTTTTTCTGCATGATCGCGTCGCTTGTTCTTTAATTCCACGCATATACATATTTCCATCTTGTCTATCTGGTCTTTGATTGACCAAGATATAATCTAAAGGCCCTTCATATTCTTAAGCAAAGGCTCTTTGTCTTCGGGTTTACCCTCCTTCTAGATTAAGCCACTGCTCCCCGCAAAGACCTCATCGATCAGTCCGTCCTTTAAGGACATCGTTGTTAAGATTACCTACAAATTTCATTATACCACCTAGAAGTAGACAGATACTAATGATAGATTGAAAATAGAAACCATACAAGGTCATGAGACCAGAACACGACAAAATCGGGTCATTGTGTCATTTGTCGTCTTAGGGTCGATCTATTAGTATTGCTTATGAGGAAAAGCCATTTCATTATATTGTCCGTCTAGCATACAACTTGAAATCTGAGCGGGAGAGACATGAAATACTTCATTAAAGTCAAACACCAATCAATCGTCGACATTGAGGCCTGTCCTGACTTATCCAGGATTAGGCTATTTACAAGCAATCAGGCCGTGTTTGCCTACCTTTTCTTCGTATCCCGATTCTTATGTTCTGTTTGCCGCGTGAGGGTGCAGGAATATTTCATATTTGCAGTTTCTTCTTGTATCCCATGAGATGCGTGGAGTACATATACGTACAGATATATGGCTTTCATATATCCGTGGCCTAACCCATTTATGGCCAGTCATTGGCGTTGTTTTTTGTTGTACATACAACTATAATAACAGTGTATACAAAATTAGTTATATAGCTCACACTCGATGCAACCCACTTTAGTGCTCACAATACTACCCATGGCCCATCCACTACCGTTAGCTTAGCAACGTCCGTCGAGCTTCTAGAGCCGCTTTGTTCGCGAAACAAAACAAACCAAGATTCTGATAAATTTGGGCAGAACTAGCAAGCACAAGCCCTTCATGTCTGTGTTGAAAGACCTTGATTAGAACCTTACCAAGTCACCTCTCTGCTATATTGCTCTTTTTTTCTTCTCACTTTATTTCACTTTTTGTTTACTAGCTGACGCTCATACAAATTAGTTAATATAGCTAGCTAAGTACATACATATGTACATATGCACTGGGGTAACTGTATCTGTATGAGCACGTATTAATAACCGCTACTATATCGGCGGCTATTGTCGTTGCCGTTGCTGCTGCTACTGTGTACGCTCAGGTAGTTGTATATAATACGCACCCTACTTCATCATCATTTTGTTTGGTACCAGCTGCCACCTGATGCCCCAAGCTTTCTGGTCTAAGACCTAGGGAGTCTTTACAAACAAACTCATGCAACCTCTATAACAAGCCGTTTCCACAGGGAAGGGGGAGCACAGATCACCTTAGACATTGAGATTAATGTGGGAGAAATGGCAGAATGGATGTAGAGAATATGACTAAGAAAGATATTAGTGTAGATGTACAGTATATCAACAACAAAAAGTATAATCAAAAAGATGAAGATGAGATGAGAGGGTAGTATTGCTCATGGAGAGCTATACTACCCTCTCATCTCATCTTCATC
>RHDR01000288.1:0-38338 GCA_009806295.1 Davidsoniella neocaledoniae
AGCATAATTCTGCGCATATCTCGGGAGGAATAGGACAGACAGAGTAAGATTTATGCAGTCTTACTCTGTAGTGAAAAGATAGAAGAGCCAAGGAAAGTACACATATCTGCATGGCTATAACTAATATGTATCGTCTTTTGCGTCTGCACTTGTACCGATAAATAGACATAGTAGTAGTGGGCTGGCTCCCTCCGTGAGATTTGGGGTCTAGAATGGGACCCTCGCTTGTTAGTTAGAGGACATATGAGGAGTTGCGGCTGTGGCTATCGCTCATCAAAATTGGCGAGAATTATCGTTATTTAATTATTCTTTTCTTGGTTGCAATGACATTCGAGTTGTTTGGATATCTAGAAACAAAGTTTTGTTTGCGGATAGACTAACTGGATATAAGTCTAAGCCTAATTTGTCCCCCAAACAGGCCTCCCCTCCACGAACTGAACTTCGAACAAAGAGAAATTAAAAGCCTAGTCGCAGGAATATTGAGAATGGTAATCTCTGGATAGCAACATGCCCGTCTGTGAAAAATCGAATGGGGCTTGAGGGTACACACTCACATACATGACAATTTTCGAAAATTGCGGACAGAAGTTGTTGCGCATGTGCCCATATTCAACCATATGTACTACTATAAGAACAACGACATATTCCCACGAGTCTGTACATTTTCGTTTGCTTATTATCACAGATCGTACAATATACTTAACCTCATTCTATTTTTCAACTTACTATCTATTCTATACTACCACCATGTGCGTCATCACCAAGATCAAGTCTGTGGTCTTTAGCGGATGCCTTCTATCCCACTCGCAGTACAACTCGACCTGGCGGAAGCATGTCCATTTTGATATCACTGTTGAGCCGTGCGCCAGCCCTTCTTCTGCCACCTGTGCTAGCCCAATCGACCTTGATAGCTGGTATCGCCCTGAAAAACACGACATAGTGGACGGGGAGTGCTTCCAGTGCACCAAAGGCACGAACAGCACACTATGCTACGAATCCCATGGCCTGCCGGACGAGATCATATTCCCTGTCGAGAGCAAGATGACGTTTGGCGAAGTCTATGGAAAGATTCTGCGTAGATACGAAAGAAAGGCAAAGGCGCGGATAACGCCCGAGATGCCTACTGAGCAATATCGCCCTGTTGCCCCGCTAAATGTCGGACGCCAAGTCAAGGCCTATGACGAATCGCTCTACATGCCCGACATGGCTAGTCAGGTCACTTCGAGCCAAGGCCAAGGCTGGCAGAACAGAGACATATTTTCTTCTACACGCTACAACTCCGACCTGCATAACGCCAGATCCGCTTCAGCTTCGGAGCAGCAGTGCTCGTCGCCTGTTTACGAACGTCAGCGTAGCCAGTACGATGCCTTTGCCCCACCGCATGCCAAGGAGAAGATCGAGATAGGCCAGGTGCGTAGCTCAGTACCTATGCGATTCCCGGCGGCTTATGCCAATGATAGGCCGCAGATAGAGGTTGTCGCCTATGACCGTTTGAACCCAGACCAGAAGTACAGACGTCAGGGCTAGGTGAATACAGAGATTCGAAGAAGAAGCAGCCTAGCGGATTTTGGGTCCGCAAAGGGCTTGGTGGACGTTGACGGTAGAGGATCTATTACGTAGACACTGCGTGGTGTTTTGTTTACTTCTTGTGTTTTTTTGTCCGCGTGCTCTACTTCTTCCTGACTTGGAGGTCAGACAGGTGATCGACTCTACGGTCAATTTTGAGTCTATCGTCGATGAAGGCCTGTTTTTGTTAATTTCCATTTTTCCGCACCTTGTTTGTAACTGTAAACTTTTCTTTCTTTAGATAGTATTCTTTTCCTTGTTTTCTCTTCTTTGATTTTCAATACCTCAAAGGCAATTCACCTTGTTGATTTTGTAATTTTTTTCAACCCGTTTGTATAGACTGTAGGTAGTACGATTGGACGATCTCTTTTGTATTCTATGTATTTATCTTTCTTAGTTTCAATAATTATAAACTATATTTTCAGTTGTTAGCCCGCCATGTTCCTATAAGTCACGATGTCTGTGGTGCTAAATAAAGCACCAATTATCGTGAGATGGCGAGAATCTATTTTGTAGCCTAGATAAATGCATATCGATGATTGTCAGATTATCATCCTCTTCTGACTGAATAAAATGCGGCCTTTGTGTCTTGTAGTCCGATATTGAGCGGCGTAGAAGCCCTTCAACTTCGCTAGAACTAGGATAACGCTCGGACCTACACTGTCTTCGCCATGCACTATGGAGTACAACGTTAAGACCTATCAAAATTCAGTGATAGAAATGATGATAATGACTCTCCTGGTCGAGCTGCATCATGTCAGCTTTGCTTCCTGCAGGCTTCCACCCCTAGTCGCAAAACCCTGGCCTAGCTTAATACAGTATCATTGGACAAGGCTGCTAAGTCCACTAGCAAAGCGGGCGGCCGGTGAGATTTTAGAAATTAGGCAGTGCTTTCAGTGTTTCGAGTATTGGAGGTAGTAAACCGTTGTATTTGTCTAGTTGTATGTACTTCTTTTTATTTTTCCAAGTGACATCTTTGCAAGCATATGATTGCACAGCATTAAGCTCCCTCCCCCCCCCAAGGTAAACGATGGGAAACTACAACGCTATGGACACATTTGGCAGAGCTGTGCAGTGAAAATACGACGTACTCATTGGCGATCATAGACTATCGACAGACTCTAAAACCCAAAACGGTAGATATAGCTGTATCTGTATTCACATACGTTGATCAACGAGTCATCGACGAAGATAAAAAAGAAGAAACAAACTACAATCAAAGAACTCATCGCCAACCTTACTGGCCTTAGTTATGTTTGCTCTATACTCTATAGGCCTATGTACACATGTAGGATAAAAAATTTCACGACGAGCGGAACTTGACTTGATAATGTTTAATTACATGTGATGGCGTCTACATATATACAGGCTCTCAATTGCCTTGTTGCAGTGCCACACATACATCACAAAGACTGGAAAAAGCTGTGCCAGTAAGAAAGAGGGAGGGACGACGCTAGCCTAGCCTACATACACAATGGTGGTGTAAAGACAGAATGACGGACTTGTGCTCGCTAAACATATTGTGTAATACTATAGTTACCTTGGCCAGGGCCTGGGGGGGGGGGGGGGGGGGAAGCTGGTAAATCAATTAGTGTTTACTTTCGAAGCCCAAGGATTTTTCTGCTAGTAAATCATACTAACGTCTGGTCACAGTGGTGCTCTTAGCATCACTAGACAATATAAAAAGAGAGGTCGTCCGCTCTTCTTCGTTCCTCAAATTCTTGCTCATCATACCAAACAAACCTACCAAGCAACTCACTCGCCTTCTTCTACTTATCTACTCTCAATCTCCTTCTTCTTCTTCTTCTTCTTCTTCATCTTTGAACAACCAACCAATCTTACTCTACCAGTCATGTGCCTTACTCGTGAGCTTTCTTCTTTCTATCACGAGGAATGCCGCAACCCGGGATATTACCACAACTTCTTTGTTCTATCCTTCTCGCCTTGCCTTGCCATGTCTAATGACTGCTCCATGTACTTTGAGACTAGCCGTCTTCCGGCTGTCTCGAGGCCTCACGTCCGCGTTGGCCCGTGCCCACAATGCACAGATCCGAAAAACGGCTGGCGTCACTGGCGTATAGCTAAGCCCGATGATAGCACATACGAGCTCATCGTAACCCAGAGAAGTGAGGCACGCCCGACTTACTCTTTCGAGGAGATCTTTCGTAGCATCAACGGCGGCGAACCTTCTCGCTCGGTATCGCCGCGTACCCCTACTCAGCCGCGAAACATCGCCATCCCTAGCGGTAGCGGAAGCGGAAGCCATCGCCGTGATACTCGCCGGCCTCAGAACACTATCAGCGCTGCATACACTGTAGTCAATGCGGATATGCCTCGCACGCAGCCTTATCCTCGTGAAGATCTGTACGTGCGCACTGAAGGTCCTTCACGCCACAACTCGCGCTCCCCACGCACACCCACTGCCTCATCACCTCGGTCTCCCAGGCATGTGCGCTTTGAAGACCCCGTCCAATATTCCGCACCATACGGTTCTCCATCGTACGGTTCTCCATTGTACGGAACTTCACCATACGGATCCTCGCCACTCTCATCTAACATGGTGAACTACACTACCACTGTTGCCGAGCCATCCTATGCCAACGACCATGAGTGGGTGCGTCGTCATGGTCACGAGTCGTCTTCAGGATACCGTGACAGATACTCGGGTCAGCACATGACTATTGCCGAAACCAGTCGATCTCAGCGCACTACAAACCGCCAGCGTGAACATGGTCGCAATGAGCGACGCTCCGGTGAGCAGCGGTCTTCTCATAGAGAGACAGTATTGCACCAAAGCCAACACCGCGGCCCCGAAGGATTTACCCCCGTGGTAGTGCTTCAGCGCTCTGAAAGCGGACTCAGTGATGCAAGCCATGTTGCCCAAGTTGGCCGCCAAAACTGAGCTGACCACGGCATTATGCATTACGAGAAACATAAGATAGGCGTGGGTATATACGGATATGGAGTTTGTGGCTTTGATTTTAACTTGGGAAATTAGCTTAGATACCAGTTTTATTGATTTTATTTGAACTTTTCATATACTTGATCTCGAAACAAACTAGAAATGAAATAAGGCTAGTGACACATTGTACTTTATTTGCTAAATATGGCGGGAGCAAAGACGTCATCGACGAATGCTTAGGGTTACTATTGTGAAACCCAATGTTTGCTAACCGCATTTCATTATATCGTAATAACCAACTCAGTCCCATATTTCAAGTATAAGAAGCAAGAGCTCTGATATCGTCGAAACCTTACAAAAGAAGAAAGAAAGTAAATTTGATTTCTTTCGTTTATTTTCACTTTCTGTTGAGTTTTCTTGGGAAGCATCATGTCAACAACAAATTTCTTCCATCGGCTGGCTTTGATGCCTTCAAGCAAAACCATCGTCGTATTGCCGATTCCATCTCATTAATACTATCGCTTATCGATCTAGCAGCTGTCATAGCTCGTCTGAGTCAGTTAGTTTTCATATACAAGATGATGATATAATTACTCTGATTTTGCTAATACCACAGCCAGTAGACTCACGATTGGCTTGACACATGCATCATATAACCCGAATTTCATTCACGAAACTCGGTCATCTACCATCCATCTTTTAAGGTCCCATCTCCCATAGTTCACCGAACAATCACCTTTACCAAAAGAAACAATGTGCCAGCACAACTGGTCTCGTTACTCTATCTGCGGCCATACCATCTATCACCATAGCTTCTCCTGTCCCCATGGCGTCGGAATCTTCCGTACGCTTAATCCTGCCACCCGTCTACACACCTCGGTAGCTTACCGGTCCGTACCTGCCAACTACTTTGAAACACCTATTCCGGGCCTCTCCCTCGGCCTTACCGAAAGGGATCGTCTAGTCGAATGGCTGGACAATGCCCGAATGGCTGGAAAGCCTGCGTTTGCCTGTGCCCAGAACAGGCGTGATGTGACACAGCGCGTACCTGGACTATGTTCGACCTGCTGGATAGCTCTTGATAGAACGGAAAGTAAAACGCAGTGGACGGAAGGATGGCTGCTACATGAAGACGCTGTGCTGGCTCGTGTTGAGAGACCTGCCGTCAAGGTTGAGCGCAAGATGTTGACAGTCGAGGATCCAGAGAGTGGGGGACAGGACGAAAAGAAAAGCGACGATTTCAAAGAGGAGGACTCAGATGAGGCTTCCCTTCAAGACGAAGAGCCTGTTGATATGCAAATGCCTATCTTGCGGTATTCATGGGGCAAAATGCGGATCAATAAACAGCGGGACTTGACCTTCCTTGATTACCATGACAATAACAATCAGAGCCAAAACAATGAACTGCCCTGCATTCATTTGGCTTCGTCACCCATCGTTTAGTGAGACTATATACAATTAGGTCTTCTATAGCAATAAAGCTATTTTCTAATAGATTGTTGTGCCTTTGGTATTCTAGCCATAAAAACATGCGTACACTCATTCCTTTATGGGTAAGATGTATTAATTTATTTATCATTTTCGTCTTTATGTAGATCACGTGGATCCGACCCTAGTGGATCGTTAGACGTCAAGGGACCCTAATGGCCCTCGAAAAACCCCCCTAATAAAGGTCCGGAAAATTACATAAGAAAACAGGAAACACGGAAAACAGAACAGAGCAATGCAAAAGATCAAAGATATTAGATGAGGAGGTCAGAGGGGGTAGGCGCAGCGCTAACTTGGCTAAACTTTCCCCCTTTAGTCCTCCTAAAGGTTAGGGGCATATGTCTACAAAGAAGTTTGTCTGCTTTATGAATTTGTAGAAATCAAGGGCCCCTAGGGTATTGTTTATGGTGATATGAAACGGTCTTCGTGAGAAAACCTTTGACAGACGTTTGCCCTTCCAGCAGAAGAAGAAGTGTAATGGGTCCTTCTTTTTCCTACAAGAATATGAATCTGTAAAGTTTGCACGGTAAAGGCGAAGGTGGCAGTCCACAAAATCTCCGTGATGTGATCTGGCGGCCAATAGCCGGCCTAGCGCCTTCCTTGGCCAGAGCGTCTGCTATCTCATTGCCAGATATTCCAATGTGTCCAGGAACCCAGAGATTCTTTCCCAGGGATCCTCGTTGTCTGTCAACTAGCCAGTTACCTTGATATATGGCAAATCCCCAGCCAGTTCGTCCATCTTCTAGTTTTGATCCGTCAGAGTATATCATGATGTCCATGTTGTTGGTGAGTTTTCGTAGCTTAGATTGATCAGGGTTCTCTTTGGTCTGGGGTGAAGGGCTCTTATGGTCTCTAGTGTACTAGCGGAGGACCGGGCTACCAGAGGGTGATTGTAGCCTAGGCTAGTCCATCTTGCAGCCAGGAGTCTTCGTTTGTTCTCCAGGAGGAGAAGAGCAGGGGCGATTGCCGCTTCACGGTGAAGGGCAGAGGCGGGTGTGGTTTTCCAGACGGGTAAGATTGCTCTCAGAGCCACCCGGAGAACACGTTCCAGCTTGTCGGCAAAGTGTTGTGCCCCTGTTTTTACCTGCTTTCCTTTACAGTGAGGAGTCCGGGCCAGTAGGCTTCCGCACCGTAGAATAGAGTGGGGATCACACAGGCTATGACGGCAAATCGAGCTATGGCAGGAGGGATGCCACTCTGAGTGTGTGAGAGGGACCTGAGGAAGTTGGCAACTTTGCGTCCCTTCGAGGTCCAGGTCTCCACATGTTTAGTAAATGTGAGTTTAGAGTCTAGCCAGAAATCAAGCCATCTCATATCTTTTTTGGGGTGGATGACCACTCCTCCAATCTTTATGGATGGGTGCAGCTCTTCCACGGCTTCACAGTGGTAGCTAAGTCGGCTGAGACAGGCGACCGCCTCCGGGCCCACAAGGCTCTCATTGAGAAGAAGTTTCAAGTCTCCTTCTAGGAGATAACTGATCGACTTGAGTACCGAGTGGTACACACCGCGGAAAGATTTTGTGATGCTTCCACAGGCATAGGAGGCCCCGCCAGCCTAGAACTGGCGGGTAAAATTGCAAAAGCTCACACTGGAGTGGCGCCAGTTGAGGTCCCATGGACCAAGAACAACCACAAGAACTTGGATCTGCAAATGACCTTCTTCTTCCCCAAAGAAGTGAACAAGTTCTAGATTGGCCAGAGTTCGTTCTCAAGACGAATTCACCCACAGCCAGTCATCCATCAGTGTGGAAGATGCTGGGGCTTTCACAGGTCCCAGTTCTGCCACAAGGCTAAACGATGTGCCAAGTGCGGCCGTGCGGCCCATACTGGTGACTGCAACTCACCCAAGATTTGTATCAACTGCGGCGGCCCACATGAGGCCAATAACCGCAAGTTCCGAGCGAGACCAACTTGCTCACAAGGCATCATTGTCCCACCTGATGCCGCCAAACTTCAAGAGCTTCGCAAGAAGCATCGAAAGGAGGCCCAGGAGTCTGGGAAGGTTGCTTCCGCCATCTCGGCGGGTCGAGCAACCAGCTCGAGCTCACCAGGAGCCCCCACTGCCAACGTGAGTTCCTCGAACTCTTCCGCTCCCCTCGCCGAGATGGAGATAGATAGTGATGAAGTATCCCCGCCTCATGGATAGACCTCATGGATAGACGCCCTTCAAACTATCACCGAGCTGCTACGCCCCTCCTACGTGTGCTTCAGGCAAATGTGGGACGAGCGAATAGTGCTCACAACCAGTTGTTGCAGGTGGCCTCCACAGGCCGCTTTGATGTAGTTCTTGTCCAGGAGCCCTGGACATCCCTTAGAGGTAGTAAGCGATGCTCCGTTAGCCATCGCGAATTTGACAAGTTTTCCCCTACCCATAACAAGTCACAGTCAAGGCCGTCCGCCCTCCGGCCCGTACAGAACCACAGGCTTTTCTCCCCCGACATCCTCTCTCTTACCCTTCACTGTTCGCCCGAGATAGAGATAGTCAACGTGTACCGAGCTCCTAATGGTAGGATGCCCGACAGCCTTAATCCCTTATTCAACATCGATGTTAAAGCTAACACGACCTTCGCCGTCGACTTCAACTTACACCATGAATTATGGGAACTCAACGTCTCCCGCTCCTCTGGAGCAGACCAACTGGTGCAATGGATGGAATCAGATACCCTTCGACTGGCTAGCCCTATCGGGTAGCCCACACACAACAGAGGCCATGTGCTTGACCTCGTCCTGACAAACATCCCAGGAGCTACCTTGGTGATCCTGCCGAATGCCCACTCGTCTTCAGACCATGAGTCTGTAGGCGCCTTCATCCAACTAGGGCAACAGCGGCAGCCCCCTTTAGCCAGACTCAGGATGAAACCTGGGGACGGTACATTGTTGGAATCCGCCCTTGTGCACATCCCCTCGCCCTCTCTGGACGGGGTCGACGTCCAAATGCTAGACATAGCCGTTGCCAACGGTATTCAAGCGATTCCGGCTACTCTCCGAGCCATCTGCTCTGTGGTACACACCAATGCACTATACAAGGACTTTTGGAACGCAGACTGCCAAAATGCCAGACTTGATTTCCTTGCTGCTAAGAAACAAGGTACCAGAGAAGAAATGCTGAGTGCGAAGCTCGCCCTAAGGCGAACCGTACGCAAGGCCAAGAGGGCCTTCGTTCAGTAACGGATAGACTCTACCCAAGACTTACCAGGTGTTCACAAGCTGGTAGGGTGGAGAAAACTTGAGAGCCGCTTTGGACCACCTCCCCTCCTGTGGGAAGGTGAGACTCATTGCACCCCGGAGGAACGTATAGAAGTTTTCACCGTACCAAGCTAGATCGGCCTTAGAACATGTCGGACACTCCCCTGGGATCGTCCTTCGTGGTCCCTCACCGGTCCATCCCAGTCCCGCAGCTCGTCAGTGAGACCGAAGTATGAGACTGCATGATAGATGTCAAGTCGACATCCCCTGGACATGACCAGTTGACTGCGTCTATTCTCAAGCATGTGTGAAACGTGCCCACGTGGAGGACATGGCTAGTCAAACTCATAAACTCATGTCTGGCCCTCAGCCACCATCCAGAAACTTTTCGAAAAGCGGAAGCCACAGTCATCCCAAAGCCCAATAAGGATGACTTGGCCAACCCCTCGAATTCGAGACCTATTTCCCTCCTACCCACTATTGGCAAAGGGGTGGAAAGACTGGTCGCTAGACGCCTCGCCTTCTGGGCCATTAAGGCTAAGGTCACTGCTCCCAAACACTTTGGGGCTCTGTCTGGGCGAGCTGCCACCGACCTGGTGGAATGTTTAGTTCATGATGTCCGTGACTCCTGGACCCTGAGGAAAGTCTGCACCATGGCCACAATCGATGTGGAAGGTGCCTTTGATAGTTTTCAGCCTAGACGCCTGGCGGTCCGACTCACTAAACAAGGATGGCCGGTGTATGTGGTCCGATCTCCCGTAGATTTGCTCGCTTCCGGCTCAGGGAGCATATCGGCGGCTTTCAGCCGATCCCGCAAGGACCCCCTGCATCTCCTGTTCTCTTCCTCCTCTACTTGGAGCCACTCCTTAACATGATGCCGTCCAGTTTTCGTGGATGACGTTGCTTTCCTCTGTTCCGCCAACACTTTGATGGAATCCTCTCGCCTGGCTGCTACTCGTGCCACCCAAGCCAGAGAATGGTGCCGTGACAACGGCCTCTCCCTTGCTAATGGTAAGACAGAGTTCCAGCACTTCCACAGAACAAAGCAAGAATCCCCTGACATAAAAATTGATGGGGTTGCACACGCTGCTAACGAGTCCACGAGGTGGCTAGGAGTATACCTACACACCAAGTTGCGATTCAAGACACATGTTCAACACTGGACGTCCAAAGCGTCCGCAGTCGTGGCACACGTGCGCAGTTTGGGTAATACTGTCTGAGGGTGTCCAGCACACCTACTACTTACGGCAGCGCTCCTAGTTCTCCTGTATGCAGCCGAGGTCTGGTACCGTGGAAAGATTATTTCCATAAGCAACCGGGTCCGCTCCAGCTGCTCAAGCTTCCTAGTGAACGCAGTCAACAGAGCACTGAAAAATATTGCTTGATCCTTCCTGCCGGTGTACCGAACTACACCCATACCTGCACTCCTCCAGGAGGCAGGTATCATGCCGGCGGGCCTCATCCTCGCGTGACAACCAAAGAAAGTTACCAAGCTATGCTCAACAACATCACTCCCTTTGGCATAATGGCATACTCAGATGGCTCCAAACAAGCGAATGGTCTTACCGGTGCTGGAGCCTCTGTATGGCAACTTCACACTCAGATCACCTCAGTAGGGATCTCCCTAGGAGAGAACTACGAGGTATATGACGCTGAGATTCAAGGGGCCCTATTAGGCTTAAAGAGAGCTTTCTCGTCCTACGCCAAGATCTGGGCCACGGATGTCCGGATTATTTTAGACAACCAAAAATCCTCAGAAGCCCTGCTGGACTCTGATCCTGCTTTCACCTCGCAGCCCGAGATCCTGGAGTTCCGGCGACTCGCAGCTGCTTGGCCACTACGAAGAACCTCGCACCCTGGCAGGCCGGACCGAGTTCGAGTTCTTTGGTGCCCTAGGCACATTGAAATCGAGAGAAATGAACAAGCCGACACCCGCTAAAGAAGCCTACCTTTACGTGCCCGACTGTCCGAAGGCGTCGCTGGCAAGTGCCAAGAGAGCCGTCAAATGACGGTTCCAACCAAAAGCCGCCGAATGGTGGTAGAGAGTAGCTCCATCCCTTTATAGGGAACTGGAGATTCCATGGCCTAAAGGCCCTCCCGATGAGCTTCGTCTTAGCAGACGGCATCTCGGGTTCCTAATTCAGTGTCGAACCCAACATGGTGACTTCAAAGCCTATCACGAAAAGTTCCAACACACTAATGCGCATGTCTCATGCGCCTGCGAGCTCCCAAAGAGTCCCATCCATTTCATAAGGTGCCCTATAGCCCGGCACAGATACTCCTACTTGGGTCGCAACCGCAGCCTCGGAACCCTGGACTTCGTACTTGGGACTCCGCAGGGTGCGCTTTGGCTCTCAACTTTCCTCCGAAAGACACAATTTCTTGAACACTTGTGCTCTCTTCGGCCTGCACAGCGCCCACCGTTTATTATTTTGTAGTTGTTACACCCTGTAACAGTGACCCTGGTCACACCCCTCGGTGATGCTTCCCTCTATGTTCATTAGGGTTATGTAGGGTTCCGCCACACCCTGTGTTTTTAGAAGCTAGGTACACAAGTAATTAATATTGAGAGCGACCAGTACTGTCCATTCTCTCGCATTTATTGATTTAGTTCATGATGCACCGTTTTGTGAGGCCTTGAGCCCGTTTTTTCCCCTCTTGAGGGACATTCTCACCAACGACCGCCCACCCCCTTTTCTCTACACTTTTCGCGATCGCTGGTCTCCCGAGCCTCGCCTCCGCTGCTCAGAGATTCACACTCATACACGGAGGACAACACTTTGAAGGTTCCAGTTGCCCGACATTTCCGGCTCTTCTCGTGTTGTGCTTTGCACTTCATTTGATTATGCCAACACAAACCTGTGATAGCTTCTCCTTGAGTCACTCCCTTACAATGAAAACACTTGGGTTTCCTCTGTGTTTTCCAACAACCTACCAGGAGGACGGCTGTGAAGAAAGTTTAGCGCAATGCTGCTTAACTCCACCCGATCCCTCGACGCCGATCTTGCAATAGTTGTCTCCTTGAGCACCTTCCTCGCACTCTGAGCACTCTGGTCTTTCCTTTGTGTCTCTACCAACCTGCTAGGTGGACAGTGAAGAAACAAGTTTAGCCAGGCCAGCGCTGCTTGTCTTCCCCACTGCTTCCCCATGCGAAATTTGTTCTTGTTCTCTGTGTTTTTCTTTTTTTAGTTCGGACATCAGTTATGGGGGGATCTTTGAGGACCATTAGGGTTTCTCGACGTCTAACGATCCACTAGGGTCGGATCCATGTGATCCACATAAAAACGTAAAACGTTAAATAAATAAACAAGTAGTTAGTAGATAGACACCGTGCGCATGTCCCTTAAGGTGATGGGTGGGAGCCGCGTCCAATTTTGTTGGCCCGACTCCCCCGCGCTCGCTCGTTAATCAAATCAAATCAAAAACTAGACAAGACCAAAATTGGGGCCCAATAGTTTGGCCAATAAAATCTCACCATTTTCAGCCAATACAAATCTAAAATGAAAATTCAACCAATAGCGTCGGCGGAAACTGGCTCCGCAAAACAAACTTCCATTTCTCGGCGCTTTCTTGATTTAAAGGTAACGAACATCCTTGCACACAGCATTCCACTAGGTAAATTTTACCGCCCGTTCAAACTACAAAGGTCTACACTCCAAATATGTTCAAAAATTAAAAACAAATATTCATAGGAGTGTTTATGATAAATGAGGAATATAATAAAGAGATCATGTTAAGGAAATATTGCGAAATCCCGAAGATATCTGGAGTGTATACCTTTATATTTTAAACGCATCATAAATTCGTTGTAAAAGATAAACAGAAGCAACACTTTGCCAGCTAGCAGCTCTGGTGTCAAGCATAAGGTCAGAAAAGAATGAGTGCTAGCACATTATTTCTTTGTTACATGAAGTATTTTTTTTTCACACCGGTAAAATTTGTAGGTCATTTCAAACAAACCATAGGTGACGAAACTGGAACCTTCAAAGAAGCTACCAATCGAGTGTGTCTCCCTAAGTTTTTAGCAAGTGTTGCCTATCTGCTGCCTAACTGATGCCTAAGAAGCTGATATATATATGATTCCGACTAACTATCTGTACGAATGCAATCTAGTGGGTGGTGTTCTGTAGTAAAGAAGTAAGTAAGCTGATTGCTTACAAGCAGTAGTTATAGCTAAATAAAACCATAGCATTTTATGATTTGCTAATTAGAAGATAACTAACTACAAAAATTCAACCATTAAATTAACTGGCGGTTTTTTGTTTTTCTGCTGGCACATCTATAACTTCCATCATTTTTCTGTCGCGTCAACTATAATAGAAGAACATCCTACAACATTCAGTCTTACGCACTTCAAATATACATTTCTTTTCCTGAGATTTCCCGCTTCATGAATCATCTATAACCACCTAAGCACTGCATTTGATTTGAATATCGAAATTTGCCATGGAAGAGGGAAAGCAAGAGGTAGGATAGCAAGTCAAAGTTATACAAATATATATAACTAACAGTTATCAACCATAGATTGTTGAAGCTACAACAAAAATGAAGGCCACAATGGATACAAAATCCAATGCAGATCTAGTAGCAACAGACAATCATCGACACCTGCAGGAGGAGATTCAACGACTCAGAGAAGAATCACGACACCGCGAGGAAGAATCACGACGCCGTGAGGAAGAATTACGACGCCGCGAGGAAGAATCACGACTCCAGATGGAACGTGAAAGAGAAAAATCACGACACCGCGAGGAAGAATCACGACGTCAGATGGAACGTGAAAGAGAAAAATCACAACATCGTGAAGCCGAAACCCGACGCCAGATGGAACGTGAAAGAGAAGAATCACGACATCGGGAAGCCGAAAACCAGCGCCAGATTCAACGACTTAGAGAAGAAATGCGACTCCACAAACATGAAAAGGCTCCTTCGTCATTCCACAAATTTCTTTATTTCAATTTTGCAATGAACTATCGAACACTAGAATTGTATCCGGCGGATTCAAACATGCTCACAACGGGTAGCCCTACTTCAGTTAACCACAGGTTCTATCCCCGTGAGCTTCGTCCTTGGGTTGACTTTGAAGCTATTCACGAATCCTCATTTTCCTTACTCGAATCGACCTTCAAGGATGAAGCTTTATTCTCTAGCATCTCGAATATTGGAAACAAGCAATTTATGCTGAGCAAACTCCAACTAGGATGTGAGATGGATGTTGTTTACTTCCATAGAGATACTATCGAAACTCCAGTTACAGAAATCATCGACGCTTATCTAAAAGCTCAACCTAGTGCTGTCACTAATGATGAGGCTCATGCCGCTACTGACTCAAACGATCCCGACGCCCTGGAAAGTATTATCTTCACCAGCAACCCCCGTTTGAATGATGATTTTGCAGTATATTTGGAAAATATGTATAGGCAACTTGGTATAGATGCTTCTGCTTCTGATTTGGATGCAGACCCACCACAAGATCCACTGGTACAGTTTGCTACAATGTCATCAACTGCCCAGGAACCACCGAACAGTCTATCTGATGACTTTAGCTTACGCCCTCGGCAAATACCCGAATTCAACCCCCAAAAGCGAAGGGCACAATCACCACCTGCTGGCAGCGAACAACGCCCCTCGAAATCCGTTTCACCTACTCGAGCCGCTTTTCCAGATAGAACATGCTCCAAGAAACGGTTTAAGATACATGAGAGAAAGCTGTTCGTCATAGAGTTCAAGGCAGCCCACAAAGCCTCACCAGAGCAAGTGGACCAGATTCTTAGGTCTAATCAAGACAGTTCCATTTTTCGCGATGTGATAACATCTGCACAGTTGCAGACGAATGCTGACTCGGATGAATCACAAGTCAGCATTTCTAAGCTCGTTTCAAGATTCTTTGTGCAGGCTGTTTGCCAAGTATACCATTACATGACGTCCGGGGGCATGTTGTATGGATATCTAGCAACTGGTCAAGTCATACTTCTTTTGCATATTGACAAGGAAGACCCGGGACTATTGCATTACCGTGTCTTTTCATATAACCAAAGCACACCCGATATTCCCTTCCAGGATGCTAAGGTTCTAGTACCAGAGATAAGCCCTACCGACGACGTTCGCAACTCCATCAAACAAACTCCTTTAGCCCTCGTTTCTACTCTAGCACTACTTAGCCTTCAACAGCCTATACTAAACGTAGATCAGTTGGCAAGTCGACAACGACAACTTGTTACTTGGCCAAACTTGTACCCTACCGAAGAAGATATCCGTGATGCTCCCCAGACAACATTACCATCGTTGAAAAAATCGCCATTGCCGGACTTTTCCAAATCTCTTACTACCAATCACACCAAAGACAACATCATTCACCAACCTGCAAAGAAAGCAGTCAAAAGAGCACCAACTGACAAATGTAAGCCTTCTACTCTGTCAAGCACTGGCCCTAGTGCAACAAAGCCAAAACCCCATGATAAATTCTGCACTCAAGAATGCCTTCTGGGTCTCCAGAGAGGCACTCCATTGGATGTCCAATGTCCCAATTGGAAGTTACATCAGACCGCTGTCAAGTCAAGCTTTGCGGGAGTGTATTTCCACCCTATAACTATAGCAGAGTTGCGTGTGGTTATTAAAAACCAGCTAGACACTGACCTGGACTCATATTGCCAAGTGACCTCGGCTGGGGGGTTTATTGGGTCCATAGTCAAACTCACTGCACACCCTTATGGGTATACATTTGTAGGCAAAGCCGTTGTAAATGTATGCCTCCCTATTATCAAGCACGAGATGCAAGTGTATGATCGGTTGTGCAGCTTGCAGGGCTCTATCGTGCCAGTATGTTTAGGCTACATTTCATTGGAAAAGAATCTCTGCATAAATTTTCAAATAAACAGACATATTCTTCTAATGTCATATTCAGGTCGACCGATCAACAGCCTGGAGGAGACTAATGTTGATTTCTTGGAATCTAAAATTTATGAGTTAGGAGTTGACCATGGTGATATTAGAGGGCCGAACGTTCTATACCATGAACAGTACAAACGATATATGATCATTGACTTTGATCGGTCCCGTTTGTATCCGCTAGAATCAGAAAATCAGCTCAAGAGAAACGACCCGGACGATATGAGCGATGAGGAAGTTCAAAGCAAGAGGCCCCATCTTCAATAAGTTTTTAATAATCGGAGTGAATTTTTGGATTTCCATGATTTCTTTGTTTGTTAAGATTAGTGGATGGATTTTTACATGTCTATCTATCATTTGAAGTTCATAAATGTACAGGGCTATCCGACCACTAGGGGCAGTCACCTTTGAACTGAGACATAGATTCTACTGAAGATGCTAAGATACAGAGCATGAAGGGATAAATAGCTATAGATATTGCTGGGACGAAAGGCATAGTCCTTGGGAAAAAGTAGTGGGTGTTTTTAGCTGATACATTTTGCTGCTCATATATCAAGTATAAAACTACTTCTGATTTCACATTTCAACTTTCGTCAGGGTCACATGAGCCGTTCTTTCCCTTTCCTATGTTGCCTACCTAACTACGAAGCACAGCACCGCTGTCTATTGTCGCATAATGTTTGGTTATAATATAGTTCTTTATCTAATGAAATGGAAGAATATTGTTTCAATTTTAGAAAGAATGACGGCAAGAGAGAGTCATGGAGTCGTAAACGAACTCAGTAACCTCTGTTTCTGCCGTTCGGGATATAGCTTTGAAAAACCTTGTGCACAACAAGGTCTCAATGTCGGTATTCTCTCGTGCGTTGATCTGCTGCAAGGCTTCTTCTATGAGCGACGCGATCGTTTGGGCCGCTAGCATTCACGCACTGAGCGCGGCCAGCATACCTTTGTAGTCCGCTAGGAGCATTATTGTAGGCTTGAAGTGTCCTTTTCGGGAATATACTTTTAACAAAAGTAGGGGTTTCTTGGAAATCTAGCAGTATTTTTCGCAAAAACTTGTTATTAGGATAAGATGTACTATGGAAGCAACTATAAGTCTAATATGGCTAAACTAGGGTTATAATTGCCATGGGAAAGGGTTAATCATGTCATTTATCTGTACGCACGTTACTATACATCTGTACTTGTACACTATTGTAGTAAATATCGCATTTTCCCTGTAGCATTAAAAGCATTAACACTAACAATTGCTCAATTCTATACAATAATTAATACCGTCATCGCAACGTCGACTCGACGCCAAAAGTTTTATTTTTTCACCATGAGAATCACAGCTTCGGCTTAATATCCTCATGCCTTTATTCTGTTTTTGTTTTTCATTTGTCTATATTCAAGCAGCCATAAACCATCGTAGTCTCGATATTCCGTTCATAATCGAATCATTCCCCGACAACAAACCGACAATCAATCAATCGTGATTGGAGCGCATTGTACAGCATCGTTTGATCTTGCCCGCCATGGCATCTAAAAAGGCGCGCCAGCGCATTAGCTATGGTGCGATTATACCGCTTAGTATATTGTTCTCGAATTGACTTGACTGACCTCAATTAGTCCTCGATCTTCCGAAATCCTCGTATGGCGATGGTGGTCATCGTCTCGGCGTCAGCGGCTTAGCTGTTGATCGGGACCATTCCCTACTGTGAGTAGCATTGGCTTGATGCTATAACTAGTCTATATTGGCCTTAATTGGAACTGCTGCTTACTATTATTGACACCGTAGGTACTCGGGCGGACGTGATGGTATACTTTGCGCCTGGGATCTGGATCTCAACCTCAATATACCCCCCAAGCCCTCAATTAGTGACACCACAGCCACAAACGCCAGCCCACAAGCGAGTTTAACGGCGAAACCCGAATCGAAAGCAAAGTCCACGACCCTACGACTACAGAACCAGGCTCATACGCATTGGATCAACGACATCGCACTTGTTCATGACCAACGGGCGGTGGTCTCGGCCTCATCGGATCTGACCGTCAAGGTCTGGCGCCCACATAGTAATACAGATAGCAATATTGCGCACAAAATCGGCGAACATGCTGATTATGTCAAGGTGGTCGCTGCCTTGCCTGGCGATTCGTGGGTAGCTTCTGGAGGTCTCGACCGCAAGATCCGACTTTGGGACCTTCAAGGCGGGGGTATGACATTGGAGATCGATGTCAGTGGAGAAGAAAAACCAGAAAAAGGCTCTGTTTACGCACTAGCCGTCAGCCGTGGCATAATGGCTTGCGGCGGCCCAGAGTCTATCGTTCGCTTGATGGATCCCCGTACTGGCCAAAAGGTCAGCAAATTTGTCGGTCACACCGATATGATTCGTGATATTCTTTTAAGCACTAGCGGAGATACAGTCTTGACCGCCAGCTCTGACAACACCGTCAAGCTATGGAGTGTGACAGCCGGCCGCTGCATGTACACATACTCGATGCATAACGAAAGCGTATGGGCATTAGCTTCTGAGATGCCTGATTTAAGCGTCTTCTACAGTGCTGACCGCTCGGGTCTCATTGTGAAGACTGATGTACGTGGCGTCACTGATGACATGGACCGTGGACTCTCACTGGCACTAGCAAAGGAGAACAATGGCGTCTTACGTATTGCGCCAGCCGGCAACTACTTCTGGACCTCTACAGCAAGTTCTTCGATCAACCGCTGGGTGACCATTGACACTGATTCTTTGCAACTTGGAGGCGCTAGCGAGGGTGTTGATGCTGGTAGCCTTTCCGTGGGGACCGAAGGCACTAGACATCATCGTTCACTGTCTACGGCAACTGCTGCAACCGTCAAGCTTCCTGCAGGAATCCCAGCTTCCAGCATTTTACGCATTTCGAATACGGCAGGATTTCCGTCTTTGGTGCGTGATGATGGGGACGTGAATGGTGAAGGCGAGACCGCCACTATCAGCATTGACCCCACAAATAATTCTATACTGGAGCCAGAACCGACTACCATTGAGCCAATCCATCATGTCTCTGAAGAAACCATCGAAGGCCAGAATGGGTTAGTCAAGCATGTCCTCCTCAACGATCGTCGACGAGTTCTTACACTTGACACAGCCGGTGAGGTGCTCTTATGGGATCTCATTACAGGCAGACCGATCGCCAATTATGCCAAGCGTGATATATTCAGCATCCTTCCAGAGGTCAACACTACGGAGGCGGTGGCCCCTTGGTGCTCAGTTGATATCAGTTCGGGAAGCTTGACAGTTTCTCTGGAGCCATACAACTGTTTTGATGCCGAGATGTATGCCGACGAACTCACCATTGACGTTGACCCAAGCATTGAGTTTCGTGAAGACCAGCGTATCAACCTGGGCAAATGGGTACTTCGGTACTTATTTGCTGGCTTGGTAGACGAAGAATTGCGCCGTGACGATGAGTATCGTGGAAAGTTACTCGAGGCCCACGAAGCCCGGCTCGGTCGTAGCAAGCCAGTCAATCAAGGCAACAGTCTCATCCTACCGATACAAGAAGGAGTCGCCGATTCTACAACTTCAACATTGACGCCCAGTGTCTCGGTGTCAGCTCTTGTCGGGCCCCGTTGGTTCCAGCAACAAGCCGTATGTCTCAAATGAGTAGGGTATCCCAAGATGACGATGTCTCATCGGTGGTACCTGTAGATGGAACTCCAAAACTAGGCCCAACAACAACGACCGGCGGCCAAAACGACTCTCAGACTCAACTTCCGGCTTCTGGGTCAGACTCTGGCAAAGATAAGGAGAAGGAGAAGGACATCAAAGAAAAGGAAAAAGAGAAAGACGGTTCTGACAAAGAAAGCAAGGAAAAGGATGGCAAGGGTATTGGGTTTAAGAAACTGCGCATAGGTATGCCATTCGGTGCTAAGAAGAACCGTACCACATCTATGGTAGCCGCCGAGAAACCACCGGTTGTTGATGAGAAGATTGACGAGAGCGAGACTGCCTCCATCACTGAAAAGGAGGTTGACGATTCCTTCTTTGGGACAATACAAAAGATACGCCAGGACTACGATAAGCAGTTGACTGAAGCGCCTGATAATCCGCTTGAGTCCCGTCTGATGCCATCAGCACCCAACGAAACACCGACTCTAGTGTTTCCGCCCACAACCAAGGTCATTCTGCAAGAGGAGACGACATCTGGAGGCTCGGCCAACATGTACACTGGCACAGTGGGCAGTGTCGCCACCGATGTTGACATTATCGAGCAACGCGGCCCAATGTGGCTTGGTGACGTCCTCCTTCTCAACATGGTGCCATACAAGGAGCCAGTAAAGGTCTCATTTGTGCTGTATCCGTTCAGTGATACGTTGCCCAAGGTTGAATCAGTCGATGGCAACAATCGTCTCAATGCAAATAGGATGCTAAGGGTACGCAAGATTCTTGCTTATATCGCGGACAAAATCGATCCTTTACCACAGGCCAAGCCTGGGGCTACTGCAGAGGAGATCGCCCAAGTCGAAACCGAGTCTGCTGCAGAAGCAGCTCGGAGACCTCGCCCGGACGAGTATATAGAGCTCTATTGCAATGACATAAAACTCCCAGTAGCCATGAGCTTGGCAACGCTCCGGGCACATGTTTGGAAGAGTGGTAGTGATGTTGTTCTCTACTACAAAGCCAACGGACGCCGTGAGATTCCAAAGCCACTGCCCCCTCCGATGATCCCACCTGAAGAGGCGCCCATGGCTCAGATATCGGCGGTATAAATTCTGGAAACTGTTTGTGTTACTCTTATGATTACGAAAAAAACTAAGTATTTATACCTCGGTGCCGACATGATTCTTGTACATATTAGGTTGCACCAGACCACTTCATCGAGGACAACGTAAAGCCGTTTTAGTTTAGAAAACAGCATCTATCCAACATGGCCTTTTGTATTATCATTATTTCTAGTGCGTTGATCCGAAAAGAAAACAAAGTTCAGTGTATGATACAAACTTTCAAAGAACATATATATGCGTGATGCTGATTATGATAATAATGACGAGTTATGATGGTGATATCACATTGGTCGTATATAGCCCTAACCCTTTTGCTCCTTGCTCCCTATCATCCAAAAGGTCACCGGTTCTCACGTCCTCGGCCACCATCTAATGTGTTCACAACTGATTGATAACTGCCGAGGAAGATAGCACCACCAATGCTGATCCACATGACTCTCGGACCGATTCCGGAGAAGAATACACGCATGCCGCCTTCTTGGTACGTCTGGCGTAGCACTGTCATGACACTGACCTTCTCCTTGGCTAGCATAGTACGTGTCTTGATTACATCTAACGGTGTTGTTGCAGCGGCGGCCACACCACCCGAAAGTGAGCCATATGCGGCACTTTCTAGGGCGGGCACATCGGCGGTTGTGGTGGCATCTCCAGTAGAACGCCGAGCACGGCCAGCCCGCTTCAATGCCTCCCACAACGGAAACTGGACAACGGTGAAAGGCACCTCGCGCATAACGGTGATTCCCCAGCCACGATACAGCGCGGCCCACACCGAACGCAGACCACCGGGCGAGTTAAGGATGGCAGAGAGAGCAGCGCGGGATGAACCGCCATGTTGGCCAGCCTGGGCACGCTGCTTGATGACTTCGGTGGGCACACGGACGGAACAAGCGGCGATTTCACCGGCACTGGCGGCGATCATGTGGGTGGCAGGATCGGAAGAAGAGCCTATTGTGGGCGGGATCATAGCTTTGATGCTCTCGTAGGTGCAGAAGAAGAGAGCGGCGCCAGGCGCAGAGCCGACCACGGCGGAGCCAATGCCGCGATATACACCGCGGAAACCGCCGGATGCGAAAAAGCCCTCGGCCGACTGTAGGCGCGTCTTCAGTGTGTCTAGTGGGAATAGAGACAGGTCGACGGTGGTGCCTGCCACGGCGCCCGCGACAAGCGCAGTGTGGAAGGACGGCATGGTGGCTATGAGGAGAAACGAAGGTAGAAGGTTATCTCGGCTCGGTCTCTATGAGATATAGTGAACTGTGCGTGAGATATGTAGTCGAAGATAAAGCTATCGCCAGATTAGGTAGGCTAGGCTACAAGAAGAAAAAGAAGCTAAACGCCGAGCGTGAAGAAGGGAAAAAGAGACAGAAATTAGACGATAAGCGTTTTGCGGAGTATTCAAATACAACCAATTTCTCGAAATAGAACAGAAATGACAGAAATCATTTAGTTATCAGATCTACGTTGTGTAAGTTGCTTAATTGGCTCTCAATATGCGAGGTCGGAGCCTAGATCGAACCCTTTTTTTTGCTCTTTTTTTTCTTTTGGTATATTAGTTTGCTAGGCACTTTCTACTTGAAGAAAATCGCCTGCTTGAAAAATGACGGATGGCCACTCACCGAGAACATGAAGGAAGGTTGTTGCCCCACACTCACCGACACTGACCGAGAGTTAACTCGGTGAGAATCCCACATCTTATGTTTTAGCGAACAGATACCAAAAGCAAATCGAGCATAGAAACGTGTAATGTTCAGTTGTGGTATCTCGAACATAAATAGCAACTACCGCATAGCTTTATTTTTCTGACAACGAACGTCTTGTCGCACAAGCACTTTGTTTAACTACCTTTTCTTGTCTTTATCTGATGCAATAATATCGACAAAGGCTAACCAGTCCACTTTCGTTTCCTCTCTTTGTGTTTCCAAGCTCAATGGCTCTGGTTCATGATTGTCTCGCCGCTATCGCCCGTTGTCCACGCATGCGCCGCACCGATATCTGTCGAAGTCTTTTATGATGCTCTTCGGACGCTCTGCGTTCCGCGTTATCGCGAAATTGGCGTGCGGCGTCTTGGGTCCCGTAGAATATGTGAGTTTTGTTTACCGCGTCATGAGAATAGGGATAGCCTCATTGGCGGTTAGATACAGATGCTAACTTGAAGTTTCTAGGCTTGGCTGTGAGCGGTGGTGTAGACTCCATGGCTATGGCGGTCTTGTTCTCACAGTTGACACACCAGCGCCGTAAATTCGAGATTGGCGATGGAAATGTCACCGGCATCAACGCTTTCGTCGTGAACCACGGACTACGGCCAGCGTCTCGAGCCGAGGCTGGCTTCGTCATCCAGGAACTTGAGCGCATGGGACATATCAACGCTAAAATTGCGGATATCTGCTGGCCCACCTATGGCTACAGCGCAATTACTGCCACAAACCCGGTCTCTTCGGCCGCCCAGGCTCCAAATCTAGAGACATTGGCTCGACAAGCTCGGTATCAGCTTCTAGGGTCTCTAACCCTAAAGAGCAAAACTGACGCACTATTCTTGGCACATCATGCCGGCGATGTGTACGAAACAGTTCTAATGCGTATTCTAGCGGGAGCTACCAACTCACGTGGCCTTTCTGGAATACGGCCTCGGGGTGACATCCCGGAATGTGATGGCCATTTTGGGGTCCATCGCTCTGGTTTGGTCACTGGGATTTCAGAGAATAGGTCGTACTTGACATCTGCTATAGATTCGAACGACGTTCACGATGTCCGTCTTGCATTACGAGACGAGCTCTTCGACGAGTTAGAAAGTACTCTTGAAGATCCCGAGAACTCTGAAAACTTCCAGCGAGATTTACGTAATGTTCGAAAAGCACTTCGTGTTTCTACACCATTAGATAGTTGTATCCCGTCATGGGTATCTTTAAGTAACGACAAATCAATATCTACGCGGCTCGTAAATTCCCGTCCCGAAGATGGTGGTATCTACGTCTACAGGCCTCTTCTACAGTTCACAAAAGCGGAATTGAGAGCTACCTGTGAAGCAGCGAGAGTCAGATGGGTCGAAGACGAAAGTAATGCCGATCCAACACTAACGGTTCGTAATGCTATTCGTCACATGGAAGCATCGTGGAACTTACCGTTAGCATTGCAACCAGCATCAATCCTAAAGTTAGCGCGCACCTTTGCACAACAGAATGAAGACGAGAACTATAGGGCTAGCAGGCTACTAAAAAAGGCTAGAATCAGTCTAGATCTCACTGCCGGTGTTATGTACATCAAGTTCCCTCGGCTTAATGTGCCCAAGAGAGACCTCTCTTTCAAATCGGCAACCAAACGGAACCTCAGATTGGAACTTCGCAGACGCAGCTGGCGCAACACGGCAGCATTATTTATACGTAAGCTGATACAAACGATCTCGTCTCCAGCCAGTGGGCCCGACCTTGACACCATCACGTCCTTCATACCACGCTTCTTTCCGACGCTTTTCGCCCCTCATTATAACGACCATAACTTGACCGCATTTTCGCTCGGTGGAGTTTTATTTACGCCGAATGCTATCGGTAACTACTGGCGATTACATAGACAGCCATATTCATCTACTGCCCCTGTGCCAACGCTGAAATTTGAACTTGAGCGTGGCGTACCCTCTATAGTTCGCCATGGCGGCATATCCCCCCAAATGGGCCTCGAAGAAAACACATGGTCATGGCAACGTACGCAGCTTTGGGATGGAAGGTACTGGATTCGCATAAGCCAACGTGTCCCAGGATGTATAGAAGTGCGTCCATTGCAGCCAGAAACTCTAGCGATCTTTCGCAGGCAACTAGATTCCAAAACTAGAAAACGGCTCGATGAGGTGCTTCGAGCAGCGGCACCGGGGAAGTCGCGGTTCACGATCCCGGCGCTATACTACAGTGGAGCTGTCGAGTTTGATAAACCGTGGGCACAGCCTTATATCAATCCCGAGGATTCCCAGCAGCTCTGTACTTTGCCGGCAGGTATCAGGGAACTGTGTGAGCAGACAACGACTAAATCGACGTTGATTGCTTTGCCTACAGTCGGCGTGGCACTTCCTTTCACGCAGGATTGGGTGCTTTGGCACACCTTCTACAAGAAAATCGAGCCGGATGTATCTCAGGCTGTTGGCGGATTTCCAGTAATTGAGATCCAAGAATCAAGATATGAGACACCTTTTCACTATCCACCGGGGATTCTGTCTGGCCACCAACCGGTTTAAACGATACTTGCAAAGGGCGAAGGGCTTGAAATATTAGGATTACTATATCATCACAGTTCTAATTACAGAATTTATAGAATATAGAGCACAAAAAAAATGTTTCTATCCCCATCTCCTTCGTATCTACCGTCCACATAATGCATAATCAAATACGACGCTACTTGCTAGCTGCTTGTTTCAATGGCTGCCACCTAGATCAATTTTAATGCTGCCAGAATTTGTCTTGAAGTCTGCCTGAGAGCCTCCATCGTTCTTGTGTCCCTTAACAGAATTGGACAAGCCATGAATAGTAGCGGTAGAATCCATGTGAACATCAGTGCCAGTAACTTTGATTCTGCCGCTCATTGAATAAGCTTCAAAATTACCTGCCCAAGAAGCGGGCATGTGGGCATTGATAGCTCCAGATGTCGAAATGTGTGAGCTCTTGAGGCATGTTAGACCGGAAGGAGAGGTGAGTAGAGAGCCATCCTCATTGATGCTAGTTGAACCGACGAAAATGGGATCGCGTACTTTAATGCTATGGTGTCCGGAAACGGTAACGGTTTTGAGAGTCAAGTCGCAGGAGGTTCCAGAACATGGGAGCACAGGCAACAAGTCGGCGTTTAGATATCCAGAAACAGACTCTAGGTGGACTGAAGATCCAGCTAGGATAGAAGTATGTACTGTGCCTGATATGGTAGATACATCCGTGATATAGTCACGGGCAGGGACAGTTTGAACATCCAGCGATGTCTTGATATTGACGTGACCAGATTTAGAGTGGACTTTGAGGTTGGCAGCAGCAACCTTTGATCGAGAGTCTTGAGGGGCCAATAGCAGATTGATGGCACCGGAAATAGATGATACGGAGAGAGTATCACGTAGAGGAAGTCCCAGGTTGATACCTCCGCTGATGGTCGAAGCAGCAAAAACGTCAGCATCGAGTTTGCTATCAGGCTGCGCTTCGATATTACCGCTAACACCCGCAAGCGTCACCGAATGAGCATGCAGATCGAATGACTTCTGAATAAGCTCTTTCAGGTTTGTGGTGCTCACGTCGAGGCTGCTTAGCTGGGCTCCGGCCGGCGCTGTGATAGTCACTCTGATCTGGGCACAGGGAGCATGATAAGCATCGTGCCATTCGATTGGGCCGGGCGTGCGTACGACGAGCGACTGGACGCTAGAATCCCAAGCAACGTCTACTTTCAGGCTAGCATGATTAGTGATGACCTCAACGGCGACACTGGACGCCGAGCCATCTTGGCGGAATAGGACGTCGCCGAACACAAGGGGATACTGTAGATTGTTTTTGTCGCCACTAGAATTCTCAGACGGCTTCTGTAGAACCTTCAAGTTCTCGGTGGGCGAGTAAGTCATAGGGAATGTTTTACGGGGCTGGCGAAGCTCGGAAGTCAAACAGACATTTCCGGGCTCCCAGCCAACAGCAAGAGCCTCCACAGACGGAGCGTCAGCGGGAGCGGGAGCAGCAGCAACCGAGCCGGCCAGAGAGGCGAAGATAATAGCGAACTTAGTGAGAGAAGCCATTGTGACAGTCAGAAAAGGACTGTATATTCAAAGAGCGTGAACCAAGAGGTGGATAGGTAGGGCAAGGATGATGACTAGAAGATGAGGGTGAAGAGCAGAAGCAAAAAGAAAGAACTCTTGGACGAGATATCGTCGGCTTCTTATAATTCTCTCGGGCCTCCATACAATAGCACCTATGTACATGCCTCATGTTTAACCTCCTTGCCTATCAATCAATTATAACGTGTGTGTGTGTTGCAAGTCGTCACCTATCTCAGTATTAGGCTACGTACACAGCTGTCACTCAGTAGATCCGCCAGTCCAGTTCTCGATGCTTCAGATACCCATGCTCGAACCCAAAATAGAGTATTTCCTTTTCCAGAAAGAGACCACAGACCTCGATCTGAGTAAGACGATCTAAGTAAGACGGGTGTAGTAAGCAGTAGACAATCCAACGCACAGATCGCATCGCCTATGTCCTAGAGAACAGCCTTAAGCTTGGATCTTCAGCATTCTCCCTTTACCTCAAGTCTTGTTTGCGGTTGTACTGTTACATATTACACTTTGTGTTGAGGGCATATCGGGACTCCGCCCTGAGGCCAAAACCTAATTTTCTACATCTAGTATCCAACGTGCGGATTGTCGCTTGTAATATTAACAGCACCGATTTAGGCCATTACATGTATATGTGCCTCTACCATTAAATCCACAAGTGTAAAGCATTTTCTCTAAGCCGGTAGTATATTTATGTATTATTAAAACAGCCGGATCGAGAAGTGGCCTACGATTATCACGAGATTGCTAAGAAATAAAAATACAGAAAATGGGTAGATTCGGTAGGCAGTTGGATATAAAACTCAAAGGAGACAGCACAGGGCAGGCAAAATAAAGTATACGTTCAAGTACAACTAAAATGATAACGGAATGTGGGGGGAATGTACAGACGGACGTGAAATATCTTCTTTTGGCTATTGTTAAACCAGACAGCAGTATAGTTGTATTCCCCCAGTTTGTTTTACAAATGCCCCTATCTACTTGCCTGGTTGTATTGTATATAGTATGTACATGAAGGCACCGGAAGAAATAAAACTCATGTACATATATGTATGTAGCGTACAGGCCATTATTCTGAAAAGACAGGGGACATGATGCAACCTTCACTATGTACATAAGCATACCAATATTTTGTCACACCGTCCGACAAAAAGTGGGAGGGAACCATTTAGGCATTTAGCCAGATCAGTTCGGAAGTTCCGTCGAAGTTATCGTCCCATCCATTCACTTCCTCTTCATAGTCGCTATTTGCATCGTCACTTTCGGAGTAAGCCTCGCGGCAGCTTTTGAGAACTTGAGCGGTGCACCATACATAATGCTATAAAGTATTGCTTTGTGAAATTCGAAAAATAAAAGTTAAATCGTAAGCATTAAGTCAGCGTGAACATCTTCGTAGCTCTATAGCTCCATAAGATTAATGAATTAAGAAAAAAGTCAGCGTGAGATAGAAGATCTTCAAACCATGGCAAAAAAGAGAACAATATCAGCAACAAGATCTTGTAACCCTAAACACTTCAAGAATGGCAACTCTGTCTGTGCAACCCTAATGTCTGCATTTGAAAGGAGCTAAGATTAAACAACATGGCTGCGCCCCGCTTCGCGGATGAGCTCAGCTAGAAAGAGCCTAAGGTAAAACTTTGTCACAACATCTAAGGAAACAACTAAGGAAAGGGAAAGGCAAGGAAAGGAAATGATGCCCTGATACCTTTTGCTTTATCATATATAACTGACTATATTTTAGAGCTACAAAGTTCCAGACCATGAGCAAGTTAGACAAAATAGAAAAGAGGATTTCTACAATATCATAGAGTTTATCCCTTCACTACAGCCCAGCGATCCTGATAGTCGGTGTTTAGGCCATACTTCGGAACAAGGTCAACCTCCAAAGCGGCTCTATATCGCAGAATACAAGGCGCCTCATTAGCTTAGCCCTGCAGCAGTCACTGACTCTTTGCTGAATCAGTCAGGCTCACCTCTGTCATGTAATCTTACATCTATGGCAGAGTTTGATCATGATAAAGGAAACGCGATGTTCAGCCATGCTATAAAGCAATTGTTTCATTACATGCAATCTGATAGAGTTAGTTATGGCTATGTGATGATTGGAAAATCTGTGGTACTGCTACACATCGATTCTCTATTCCACCAAGGTCTATTACCACCTCTCTATTCCTCGAAACGAGATATCTGGAATTCCTTATCGCTCTGGAAAAGATCCCATGCTTGATGATGATACAATTACAGACCAGCTTGACGATATAAAGCAGACATCGGTTGCTCATATCTTGATGCTTTTGCTTTTATCCGGGGTTCGATTCCCCGTGTCTCCATTTTTGTAACCACCCGCCCCTCATTCTCATGATCTGGTCTTTTTTTGACTACCATTCAAAGTATCACATCTGCATGTTTTTCCAGCCTATCGCTTCCGCCCGGAACATGCCGTCGTATTGCTGCGAAATAACAAATCATCGGCATGTTTCAGATTAATGCAGTCGGTTGATGTAGCCTTCTAGACAATCTCGGAGTGGCTAGCAATTACAGATGCAGGATAATTTAAAACATCTTCTATGGCGTTTTAGGGTCTGCCATTCTCTCCACGAAAACTCTCTATGTAGTATATTACACGGGGTTTTGATTAGAGAAAGGCCATATTTGACTAATAGAAATCATATAAAGATGATATCTTGAATGAGGGCACAATACCTTCTTTAACAAATATTTTTGATCACATATCCGCTTAATACAATATCAAAAGATAGACAGTGTATAAAAATGAAGATGTCTTTATATTAAAAAATCAGCTACCAAAACGTCTAAAGACCAGCATATCGTGAGGATGATAGATGGAGGGGCCAGAGAACTGCCAATATACGACTCTTTGTAAAGAGCTTAGTTTCAATCTCTACGGAAACGACGTGTAAAGAAAGCCTTTCGATCAGATAACTTTAATAATACCAGAATGGCCTCAGGAGCGAGACATTTTAAGGGAAGTCCAATCATCAGAAGATTCATGATTGGTATTAGCTCCTTTCTCAGTCAAGAGCTTCACAACATCAAGATGTCCCTCAGAGCAAGCCATCTAGAGCCGTCCAACCTTTGGCTGTCTTATAATTAATATCAGCCTCTTTCGTAATGAGAAGTTTGATCATATCATGATTTTTATTCCCGCAGGCATAGAAGAGCCGAATACTGACTGTTTTAATCCGCGGCTGCTATTTTAACTCCTCCATTGATGAAGAACTGCACAACATCTTAATCGTTATAGATACAAATCATCCAAAGATATATCAAACCATCAACTATAGCACCAGCCTTGGATCTATGACACATCAAAAACTTTATAGTCTAAAGATTTTTAGCTTTTATAGTAACCGAAGTTAGTGTTAACAATTTGAAAGAGAAGCCGGTTGTCATACTATGAAAGATCTCGTCCATCCAACAATATGCATCAGGTTCACTTTCTTGAAGACAATGATTGGCGTCGGCACCGTATATATGAAAGAAGTAATTCCAGAATACTATCTCTTCCACTAATGCAGGCAAAAAAGCAAATTGATTGCATAACTTCTGTGATCCCAGCTGAAAGCTAGGTATTGAATATGTGTAACTACATAAATAGTGAAGCATAATTGCATATTATAGATTCCCTTTACAAAGAAAACAATCAACATTGCTTCAGGATGGTTAAGTGAATTAATATCTACAAATTTTTATATCATTATTCATTTGTCTTGTAATTAAGTCATTCAACTTGTTATTCTTATGTACCAATCGAGATTTAAAACAAAATAGTCTTATCAATGAACTACATAGTTAAATCCCCAAAAAGCATGACTTTCTCTCACTGCCAAGTGCTACTTACTCAGAGCCACCTATACTTAGACCCAACCTTCTCGACTGTAAGCCTGCTCGCTAATTAGAAGTTGTTTAGAACATGTTAGCAGTCGCCTACTTCTACTCGGAATATGCCGTCATGTTGTTTCGATATAACAGTAGGTAGACGTTAAATAAGACAAATAGAAATCATTCTTTTCAATATTTGCGCACTTTGAGAGTTATTTTTTTTTTTTTTTTTTCAAAATAACACTAATAGCTTACGAACTATCGATGTCTGGTCAGTGCGGCGCGAAGTTTCTATCAGTTTCGTCAGCTGTCAATACGTAGAAGGTAATATCAACGGCTAATGAAGCTTAGATGCTAATAAATTGGCTCGAGTTATATTGATAGAATCTTCACGAAATCGAGAGAAATATTTGTTCCTTGTTGTTGTCAGTGCTTATTAAAATGCTAATAATAAAACTTATTATTCTCTTTTTAGTGTCTTAGCTTCCATTTTTATTCATTGTTTGTGGAACTTGACAATTGAAAATTAGCGACTGGTCTGTGCTTATTAACTAGGGTTATTAATTACCGACTTTGGGGTAGTTAACCCTGTTGGGCTTTTTTATTTTTTTATATTTATTTTTCTTCTTCAATCACTCGTAAACCCAACATAATGGTATGTCTAGGGAAACTGGCCACTGTCTACACATAGATATTATCATTGAAAGGAAAATTTTCATCCTATGTGATTATGTAAGTAAATATGTACTTATCTAGCCAGTACAATATCGCATAAGGCCACAACCTTGCTGGGTGGATGAGCACATGCGTATACTACAAAGTTTGGTCCGGCTTCACCGCTTCTCATACCAGAACAAATGGGAGGAGGGTATTGAGGTTGGTACTACTACTACCTGTAATACTGCCAGTCATTCTTATGTAGTACTATGTGATGTGTATTATAGACAGCTAACCAACCCAAACTTCTGAGTTTAAATCTGTGTGATATTGGACTGAAAGCAACGCCCTTGTTGGACAACGCCGATATTGTGCTGATTTGGTGAAAGGTAGATAGTGAGTAGCATATGTGTGTATATGTATATTAAAGAAATATATGCAGTTCTGTTGTATTCTGTTTCGATAGCATTACTATCCCTGACGATAAGATACACAATAGAACAGGCTTTTAGGCTCTTAAGAAGGATCTATAAAATAGTAATCGAGGGAGGGGCTTACGTCTTTTAGGAAGTGAGTTGGTTCCTGGAAGCTTTGAAAAACATTACTATTTTACGCTTAGACCCTCTCCCCTCTCTTATTTCAACTACTTACATTGATGGAAAAACCAAAGAGAGAAAAAAGCCCGATGAAAGAACCTACCTCTGAGTTGGCAAAAAAAAGATGGCATGGAAATCAAACCAACATGGAAAAAATTAACCAAACAATAGAACGAAAGAAAAGCGAAACTGTTGTAGTTAGTCGATCGATCCTTGGTTGCGTGATCGGGCAGCCATGGGAATGAGAAGAAAGAAGGCCGAATATTGGTGAGAATCCCGTGATTCTTGTCCTTTTTCTTCGTCTAACAGCCAAAGGAAGAAAATGCCCAGAAGAAGATTCAAAAACAGCCAGGGTAGTTAGTTAGTAATTAGAGATATGATGGGATGATACATACATACATACATACAACTATAGATACATGTATAGTTGTATGTAGTATTCGTCTATTTGTAGGTCAGTCATCACCAGACCTTCTTTCCACTCTTTCGGCTATAGCCTTGGTTTGAGGAAAAAAAAAAGAAACTAAAATGGATTACAACAAGACTCTATTGTTGTTAAGCGGAGTTGGTGGTGTGTGGCAAGCGGACAGCCAACAATTCTTAAACTAATGCAATGCAGATGCGAGGTTAGCTGCAAGAGCTGATGTCAGTTGGGACTAAATATTGGAAGAAAAAAAATAAAAGTGCAGATTCAGTGATCCTTGTTTTCTATGTTGATTATTCTATTATTACGCTGCATTATCTCAAAGTAATACGACAACTACAAATAATTAGTTGTATGCTACTTTTTTATTTCTTTGCCGCCTGCTATACAAAAATTGTCGTTTATACAGAGTCTGTGCGTAAAAAAAGGCCATAATCATGCAAATCTTAGCTAGCTATAATCAGAGTGTTCTTCTTTATTGTTAGCAAACATTTTGCTAGCAACTATACATGTAGATATAGTTGTCGTTTAAATCTGAGCAGCCAGTAAGATTTCTGTAAACGTGACTTAGAGTGACAAGTCATTGTTGCACGGCGGATACGTTCTGGTTCCGAATCACATTAAAAATATCGTGCATGTCCTTGTTTTACACCGCTAGTTAGAAAGGCTAGATATAAAGGGTGTAGCTAAGAATAATAGCCAAATACATATGTACATATGTATGATAGATGCTTATTTCTTAGTTATAGATCGAACGCGCCAATACACTGGTGATGATTTTTCTAGTGCCATCCATGTCTTAGAACTGAAGGCCTGAGCAACTATTTCTCCTGACTAGATATGCCTGGAGAAACATTTTCTTGTTCATTGTCGTCTTGTGCATCTTCTCCCAAAAGACTAGCAACATAGCAAACCTGATGTTGAGGATCCGGTAGCTTTTCGTCGCTTATGTACTACATGTACTAGGCCATGACGATACGTCCGCCAATACTGATAGAGGTCTTGTTCGTAGTAGAGAACTGGCCCTTCGCTTAGAAGAAGTGTCTCTACACATACAAGCCCGTACATGACATCCCTACGGAATATCCTGACATGACGTTCTATATGCAGCGTGCCTCGTCTACATTTGTATGTATGTGCAAACGTACATACAGATATATTCATACCCATTTCAATGGAATCGGCATTCCATATACAATGCAATACATATCTAATCGGGTTCGTTATCACAGGATAGACTTACGCAAGCCCAACCGGAGCCCTGGAAGGGCCTGTTGACTCTCTTTTTTTCCTTTCTCCCCTCACTTAACATATCCTTGCAATGTGCTACGTAGAGCTTCATGCTAATCCTTTATTTTTGCTACTAAGAAGACTAAAACTCAGAGTAGTTAGTAGAGGGAGCGGCGGATGCTACGCTTTATATAATCCCCCTCATTTTTTTTTTCCTTGGTGTCCTTCTGTCTGGACTATCGTGTACAACTAGTTGTATATTATGTATGAATCAAGCTTGAATATGGAGAGAAATAGAAAGACATGTAGAAAATAGCCTAGCCATAAGATAGAAAGGACTTACAAAGTAAAAAAAACTATTGCTACTCTGAGATCTCTACGAGCTCACCCCTCCTTGATCTTCCGTACTGCTTACTCTGCATGCACTGGACCACACGCACAGGAGATATTTTTCTATCTGTTTCTCCGTCTCTTGCTGTCATTGTTCCGTTCGGAAATAGCCTACTATATGACTCTATAGTATTGTCTTTTTTTTGTCTCCGTTTTGGCTTGAATCTTGGTGCCTCCTTTGTACAAAAACGTCTGGTCCTTGCCCTTCCCACGGGATTTTTTTTCTCTAAAAAAAAAACCAATACTAATTGTTAAAACCCATGCTCGTCAGAAGCCTGGACATTTTATGTGACCGTTTTTTGCCTCTTTTAATTATTTCCTTTTACTTTTCAAATAAATTCACTAAAAACCCTGCAACTCCGCTTCTTCCTTCTTGGCCATCGCTTCCTTGCTTAATTGTTATAAACTCTCGACGGTTTCCGCTGCTTGATCTGTCTTGTCTTCTGCTTTCCTTTCTGGATTAGTCTTGTTCAGTACTTGATTCAGATATCTTTATATCATTCTATATACACCTATATATACTTATCACCCTATCTTGTGCCTCGTTTCTTCCTTCTGGCTTGTGACTTATTCTATCTCCAGTACTTCTTCTCGTGATATCACTCTATCTCTCTTCTCGTCGTCCCTCTTAGATCTCTACAGCATCTCATCGTGACACCAACAACCTCTCTCGTTCCTCTTACTGTTGTATACATACTTATACGTCAACATGGATGCCTTCACCATGGAGACCTTCAACTCCCTGAGAATGGACTCGCTTCACTCAGCTTTCAACATCGATAGCTTTAAGCTCGACTACTCCATGTTCGACTCGGAGGACAAGATCCTTAACAGCCTCTGGATCGGCCTTTTGGGCATCGAGACGCTCATGGTCGTCGGCGTTGCCGTGTCGAGACTCGCGCAACGCTTTGTCAAGACTTCTGGTCTTACGGTCAACAGTGCTCATTAGATCACCGGAGACGATGCCACCTGCTACTTTTGCTAGTAAAAAGTCTGTCTTTCCGGTGGCATCTTATGCCTTTGACGATCTCAACTACGCCTTTATGAAGCTGTATCCGCCTCTGCTTGTCGTTACCTTATCATCTTTCCTCTGTCTTACAACATTACGACTATAATCTGCGCCCTCGGTTTTATGGCCTCCTTCTTCATTATTTATCATTCTCTTTGTTTCATTCTCCTTCCGTGTTTCTCTTCCCTTTGTTATTGCACAAGCGCCATGATACCCCACGAATTCTCTATTGTTTGTTTTTCCTTAATTTTTATTATTGATTCCCTTTTGTCCTGCATATAGCCAATTTCATTGCTTGGCTGGCATTCATGCGAGAGTCCTTTATAGAGTCTCAAATTCTACAGCGCGCACTACAGTTACACTGTATATCAGTCTATCCTATCTACTAAATGCCCACGGACCTAATCGTCTTAGGGGGGTTACCCTTGCTAGTGATCGCCACTGCCTTTTTTCCTTCATTCTGCATACATGGCAGGCTTTGGTCAGACATCTTTATTCTCTTAGCATTTCTCTTGGTTCTGGATCATCTCTAAGCGGCTCTATCTTTGGGTGGCTTGCTCGGGTTCGTTCGTCTGCCAGCCACATGTCAAGCCCACTTGGCTTAAATCCAGGCTGAGCAAAGCCTAACCCAGAAGATCAGAAGATCGTCGTCGAGATAAGAAGGACGCTCTGACGAACTAGGGATTGTTTTGGGTTCAACATGGATTATGTCTTCCACCTTCCTTTGTCCTTCTTGCCTTTTCGTTTTGTTGAGCTTTGTTTTCTGGATTTCCTATTGGAAACCACGGCGTTTGTTGGAACCTTCCACGGTTATAGGGAAGTTATGTTTGTTTTGTTTTGTTGGCTACTATCATCAAAGTCTTTCTTCCTTTGTCCCTTATACGAGTGGTGTGAGCGCCTTAAGCGTCACCAAACCGTAATATCAAAAAAGTGCATTTAGTTTGGAGTGGTTCTGTCTTGTACGGTAGAGCTAGCTCGTTAATTCTTAATCTTGTTCTCTCTCCTTCATTACCACCTTGACATTGAGTGTTCTATGTGGCTTTATGATTCGCAATGTGTTACAATTGCAACAAAACCTGCATCCGGCACACGGAAGAAGGCAGCGGTATATTAAACATTATGTCACATGTTTATTTCAAACTATTTTGTGGGTTCGTTCGTCAACACTAATAAAGAAAGGATTGGTCGCAAGAATATGAGAACAGCAGAAGAATCTACATATCTTGGGAGGCAGCCCGTGCAACCATCAAAGACTTTGCTAAACGGGCGCCTAATCTGATCCGGCGCCACATATTTACCCAGCCACACGTCTACCCACATATCCACAGCCACATAATGACATAATGACCTCCAATGTGATCTGCAGGCAACAATTATCAAGAAGTTTGTTTCTGTTTTGACCCCTCACTTACATACAGGTAGCGTAGCTTGAAGAACGTGAATGTATTGCATGATGCAGAACCACTAGGAACCAATGCATCGATTTCATGATGCTGCATAAACATGTGATACCATCCCCTTATCGGGACTCAGAAAATTCTGTTGGTTTACGAACAACTCAGGACAAGCTATGGATAGAGCTAGTAAGGCTTCAGCTTCCACAACTAGAAGCTATAGAACTTGTGTATAATGGTGCTAAAGCCTCAGCTGCCTTTGTTGCGGGGACCAGCCCACCATGAGAGCAAAATATACACCAAATACGCGCGTTCTAGTGGCCCAAGCCTTAACAAGCAAATAAGACGTATAGAAAACAATCGAAGAGGCCGTTTGCCGTTTTTGCCGTAGTTAATAGAATTCAATAGAAAACAATCGTTTCCGGAAGCCGTGCTTAAAAAGGGAATTTGAAGAAGAACAAGAAAGTAAGGAAATAGCTCACCTCCCCTCCAGGATGGAAGGAACGCCCGCTCACCAAAAACGGCAGTAGCTATTAGCTTCATTGTGTCAGCCAGTCAGGTACCAGCCAAGCCCCGAATGACCGGAAATCGTAACTGCTATAAAGACTCAAGAGATTCCCCTCCCATCTGCTGCCCAATATTTCCAATTCCAATTTTTACTTTCTCTCTCTTCCATATCTTGTTTTCTATTATCTACATACGCTTTTACTTCAATAATCCATCTATTTAACACCAAACCAACCAAATACGCAACCATGGCCAACGTTATCTACGTCACTGACATCGCTGCCGCCACCGATGACAAGGAAATCAGAGATTTCTTTAGTTTTTGGTATGTGCCCTACTATCAGTAGTTGTATCACGCATTTCGTCATACTAACCAAACTCATAGCGGCAAGATCAGCAACCTAACCATCGAGGCCGACGCCGCCGACGAGAAGAAGAAGAAGGCTACCGTCACTTTCGAGAAGGACACTGCCATGAAGACCGCCCTACTGCTCAACAACACCCAGCTCGGCTCATCCAAGATCACCGTCACTGGCTCTGCCAACCTCGACGAGCACACTGACGCCACCCCGCTTGAGCGCGACGGCGACGAATCACACAAGAGGAAAAGCCCCGCGCTCGCATCTTGGCTGAGTATCTCGCTCACGGCTACGTGATCGGTGACGCTGCCCTCGAACACGCCATCGAGCTCGACAAGACCCACAACGTTTCCCAGCGCTTCTTCACCACAATACAGTCCCTCGACTCCAAGTACAAGGCCACCGACCGTGCCCGTGCTACTGACACCACCTACGGCATCAGCACCCGCGGCAAGGGTCTATTGTTCGGCATCAACTCTTACTTTGAGAAGGCTGTCGGCACCCCTACCGGCAAGAAGATTGCCCGCTTCTACGAGGAAGGATCTAAGCAAGCTCAGGACATTCACACCGAGGCTCGCCGCCTAGCTGATCTGAAGAAAACACAGGCTGGTGGTAGTGCTTATAAGGCAGCTGGTCTGGAGAAGGTGTTTGGAAGGCAAAAGGCTAACTCAGGCACCGACTCAGCTGGTGTGCCCTCAGGCTCCGCGCCGCTGTCGCCGCAGACGCCTACTAACTTGGCAACTCCTGCTCCCGCTGCTATCGCTGCTGCTCCCGAGTCTGTGCCAGCTACTACGGCTGCTCCCGTTGACACCAAGCCTGCCCCCACGGCGTAAATGGCCTGATGTAATATGTCCTTGTTTTTGTTGTCTTTCTATTTATTGACGGATAAAATCGAACAAACACAGCCTTTTTGATGCTGTTTATGAGATCCGCTGCCACATTGTTCTTGATTTATGATTACGATACTCTTTTTTTAGTTTTTTTTTTTTACTTTTAGGCATTAGTGGAGGGAAATATTCCACAACTTGTTTTTGTTCATTATTTTACTTCGCAAATCATGATCGTCTTATTATGAACTTATTGGACACTATCTTGTTCACGTACTCTCTAGATCCAAAACGCACAAAAGAATGTAGTGCGTAAGTGATACCACGATCAATCTAATAAAAAAGAAGTATTCCCTACAACTAAATCAAGATCAAGTGAAATGAAATCAGTATCTATTTGTATTGCTGATAAACAGAAGAAAGAAGAGAGAGGTAAGGAAAAAAGAAAACAAAAAACCCGGTTTGTTCTTGGTACGAGGCTGTGCGGCCCATTTAACGAGTGGCTTTTTTCGCTAATAATTTTGACAATTGAGAGGAGAGAGAAAAG